>CM038600.1:984738-1024899 GCA_021533255.1 Ceriops tagal | reverse complement strand
TATATATATATATATATATATTAAATTATTATTATAATAATTTATTTCGTATCGATCCTACGTGTGCGTGTGCGTATAAAATGGGCCAAGGAAACAGTGCATTCGTCAGTTGTAAAGATGTCTCCTAAGAAGCTGCGTCCGTTCCTTGTGGCTCTCCTCCTTCTCTTCATCCTGACCTCAAGCGTCCGTTCCCGATTTCTTCCGTCAGCAAAGCCGTCTGATTTTGTGTCCGATGGCCTCCGCTACAACCACACATCTCAAACATATCTCGTCCTCGATCGTCCTGCTGGGACGGAGGAGTTGTCGTCGTCTTCCTACTGCGAGCAGTCGTACGGGTTCTTGCCCTGCACAAAGACAACTCTTGGAAATATTTTCTTGATCTTAGTGTACGGATATCTCATGTTCCTCGCCGCCACCTACCTGTCTAATGGCAGCGAGATATTGCTTGAGATTATGGGGCCTGGCATCGTCGGAGGCTTGTTTCTTCCCATGCTCGGCGCCCTCCCCGACGCTATGCTCATCCTCGGTAACTTTTCATTTTCATTATACACAAATGACATGTGATTCTGTAGTTATTCCTCAGATTTTGTTTGGTTGTAAGGAAAGTGCGAGAGAAATATATGGAAATTTGATTGAATTCCGATCCCACGGCCCGAATAAAAAGAAAAAAAAAAAAAGACTGAACTGCGAAGCGTAAATCCAGAATTTTAGTTTTCGATTTCTAATAATACTCGGATCATTAAAAAAATGGAGATTTTTTTATATAAATCAAGAAACATCTTATGATGCTGAAGCTAAAAGGGTGATCTTTTTTTTTTCCCCTTTTTTTGCCTCTCGTTTTTTGGAAAGATGAAAGGGATGGATGTCACCGATTTCTTTTGTTTTTTTCTAATTTCAATTATTGTGCTTTTTTTTTGAAGTTTTTTTTTTTATGGTTTATGTTACATCAAGCACATGTTACCGTCAAACATCCTTTGTCATGGCAATTTTCCTCATCGATTGATTCCCAGCAATGTGAGACGTAAGCAGAATGTAGCTCATGGAGTTCTAGCTCAAGCAATCATTTACAGCATTATTTTTTTTTTTCTCTCGACTGCTCTATTATACATTTTTTCAGTACAAAATGCTGACCACCCTTGTTTTCCCTTCTTTTTCTCGTCCTGCAGTATCTGGAATTTCTGGAAGTGTGGCAACAGCTCAAAGTCAGGTATCAGTTGGAATGGGCTTGATGGCTGGTTCAACTGTTATGCTACTTACGCTCATCTGGGGAACCTGTGTTATTGTTGGCAAATGTGACATTCGAGAGACAGATAACATTGCAATTGATGGAGTGGACACCAAAGGATTCAGCTTAGCTGGTAATTGCCGCTGTTTGAGTTCATGGGAAGGAAGTAGATGTAGATAAAGATGCAAAGCACTCAATTAGGTTCAGTTAATTATTAACTAGTTTTCCCAACCATGAAGAGGACAGGGGCTTTTTCTGTGGCATACTATTTATGTAAATGAAATTCACCTGCTGACTTGGGTGAGTCATTTGACATGTCACCTTCATTGTGAAAAATGGTTGCAGGCACTGGTGTCAGTACTGACATTTGGACTTGCTTTGCTGCAAGGATAATGGCTATATCTGTTATTCCTTTTATTGTTGTCCAACTACCACAAGCTCTTCATTCAAGCTCAGGAAGACACTTGGCAGTCCTTATTGGACTAATTTTGTCTCTCTCAATGTTGATTTCTTACTGCCTTTATCAGGTGACTTATTCTCTGCTTTCTTTTTCATGTGCTGTTTGTTTCAATGTTCCATGGCACAGGTTTGTGTATGTATGCGTGTGCACATCTATGTCTATGCATAAATACAAAAAAAAAAAAAAAGCGGCAGAATGCTCAACCTGGGACAAGACTCTCAAGACTGCAAATCTTATCTAAGACCCCTCATTTTGAGTAGACGTAATCAAAAATTTCTGAGAGTTTGAATTGGTATATAGTTGGACTATGAAGTATAATCTAGTATGCAATTGTTTGCCTTAATTATGTGAGTGTACAAAGCATGGATTCCAAGGAGGTGGCTTATTTCATACACTACTTTTATAGGTCTTTCAACCGTGGATTCAGAGGAGGCGACTTGCTTACACAAAGCTCAAACATGTGATATCTGGAATTCTACAACACCTTAGACAGAGAGCCTTAGGACGGCTCCTTACTGATGATGGAAAACCTAATGAAGAAGTCATTCGAAAGTAGGTGTAGAAGCTTTTGCATTTTATTCTGATGCATTTAATATATTGTGCTGACCTTTGGATTGCAGGTTATTTGAGGCAATCGATGAAAATAAAGATGGCCAACTCTCTGTTTCTGAGTTAAAAGCACTGATTATTGGAATACAGTTTGAAGAGGTAGACTTTGATAGGGATAATGCTGTGGCCGATGTAATGAGAGATTTTGATACTTCCAATGATGAAAGCGTTGATGTGGAAGAATTCATTGCTGGTATCACCAAATGGCTTGATGAAGCCAGGCGAGCAGGGGCAGCCTCTCCTGACTCTGGTCCTCATACAATAAAGTTTATAAATGACTTCAATGTGGTAGGTGGCGCTATGATGAGTTCATTGTCCATTGCATTACATTTCATGACAATATTAAAACTGATGTGCAGCAAACAAGAAAAGAACATGCTTTGTTGGGTCCTGAAACACAAGAGAAGGACGAAAATGAAGAGGGCACCAAGGTTGAAGACTCCAAATGGACCTCTATCAAAGCAATCCTGATGTTGTTGCTGGGAACAATTATTGCAGCTGTGTTTGCTGATCCCCTAGTTGATGCAGTTAACAACTTTTCTGATGCAACGAGTATTCCTACTTTCTTCATCTCATTCATTGCACTACCTTTGGCTACCAACTCTAGTGAAGCTGTGTCAGCGATTATCTTTGCTAGCCGCAAAAAGCTCAGAACTTCCTCTTTGACATTTTCCGAGGTTTATTTCTCATATACTTATCCCAATAACTCAATGTTACTGCTTAGGAAGTTAATCATCAGTTACCCAAGCCCAATGTAGTTTTCTTGATTTGAGTACGTATAATTTTTGGCTAGTTTTTCACATTTTAGAATTGAGGGAGAAAGATGGTGTGCATCACAGGATTTCATAGGATGTCTCCTAAATTGAGAATGTCTACTTATTACAGTTAGTCTGAAGCTGCTAGATTGACAAACTGAGAACAAGTTTTGACAATCCAAGACGCACTGGGTCTTTCTAATAGGTGTTCAGAAAAATGTGAACCCAATGCAATCTACCCCAGATTATGGGTTGTGGAGAGGGTTTTTCAGCTTGTCCCTAGGTTTGACGAGAGCTTTCCATGAGTTGAATCTGTGATCTTTAGTCTAAAAAGAATTAACCTTAATGTTATTGATAAATATCACTGTTTTCTGGTATGCAATGGGAAAAATGAAACATGACTGCTTAATGTCTAATGAAACATGGTATCTGGGCGGGGTGACATGTATTAAATATTAAGTTGTTTTTAAGAATGAACTAGGATTGTAGTTCCCGCTTATGTCCGTAATATATTTAAAGTTTTAAGCTACTCTTTGTACTTACCTAGAACCTGCCTTGCAACAGCTATATGGAGCAGTAACGATGAATAACCTCCTTTGCCTTTCGGTGTTCTTGGCACTGGTTTACATAAGGGGATTGACATGGGACTTTTCATCTGAAGTGCTGGTTATTTTTATCGTCTGCATTGTGATGGGTGCCTTTGCCAGCTTCCGCGCAACATTCCCTCTCTGGACCTGTTTCTTGGCTTACCTCCTCTACCCTTTCTCACTGGCTCTTGTCTATGTTCTTGACTATGACTTTGGTTGGTCGTAGAATAATTATCAAATGCCAAGTGCTATTGATTCTATGCATAGAAGATGATATTGAGTGTACGAGAACTCAAGAGAACTTCAGATGACTTTGCGGTTCTTTGGTTTGGCGGTAGGAGTAGGATGGTTCGCTAGGTCGTATGGCTAGTTATGCGAGTCTGGAGGTAAACGTCCTTTATTAGGTGCAAACAATGGTGTTGGGCATGGTAGAATTGCTCAATCACTGCGGATTTATTTACAAAGCTTGTCATCAGAAATGAAAAGCATTCTTTGTAAATTAGTCAAACGGTGTTAACCCCTGTGGAAATAAGATTCACATTTGGTTTTTGCTTCCACCATATTGAATTGATATTGATTCCGTATCCATAAGAATTTATAACGTTTAGGGGGGAAGAGGAAAAATAAGGAAAAAGTTTCCATGAATTCTTTTCTCTTCTATACTTTGCACTTCCTTCCTTTCGGTTTGAGAAAGAAATATAAGAACCTAACCAGTAGGCCTTTTTAGTAACCGGGCACAGTTCAGTGGTCATTTGACCGGTTATCAGTCCGATTTTAAGAGTTGAATGGTAAACACAAACACTTTAGAGGTAAGCCGACCACCCTTTATCTTGATGAATAGACGATCTTTTTATTTTGATTTAGTGGCACACAATTAATTTGCCATGAACCCTAGTTTACTAAATTGTTTTACCATTCACATCTCCACCTCTACCTTGTTCAACATGTACAGAAAAATTTGATAACAATGCAATAAAAATTAATGTGGTAAGCGAGTATTAATATAATATAATTTAGCGACAAAACTATTAAATTTTGTAAAAATAATAACAATAATAATAATAACAATATATGATCTATTAAATTGGCAGCACGCTTCTGGTGCATCTGGCGTTGGGTTGTTGCCTAATGAAAACCCTCAAACCTAGAGTGGTCCCTTCTTGTCACCATTGAAGATCGGATATGAGAGGCCCCACCAAAACAAAACAAAGGCGAAACAAAAAGCACAGTGAGCTCCTCATAGACCACATTGCAAAAGCTTGTTGCCCCCATTTTAAGTGCGATAGTCGCTCAACTCCCCCAAAGAATCAAACAACGAACAACAAAACAAAGGCAGAAAATCCCCACAACTTGGCCACAATCAACAAAATTTCTCATTGCCTAAAAGAAATGGCACCCATAACGGCAAATTTTGTCTTTTTTTTTTTTGTTTTTCCCTATCTTGCCCGCACATGGCCAAGACTTCTGGGTCACTTTCAAACTGTGGGTTGCATATGAAAATGTGGACATTTCAACGCTATGTACTTGGACTAGCTGACGGATAAAGAACTTCCTATTATGTTCTCAAACAGAGAGAACAGCTTGCCTGCCAAAGATATCACATAAAAATAAAATAAAATTGGCACCAGTGGTGCTTACTGTAAGTCATTTATAACTTCAAATTTAGATCAACATTTTCTCCCACTTCACCACCATCACAGTCGCCAAAAGTCTTTGTTGCTTGGCCAGTTTGCATTACTGTTGTTGGCAAGAAGCTGTGACAAGGCCGCTGTGGATTTGGTACGCTTGGTACCGGCTGGAGAACAGGATCTTCCATGTTACGCTTTAACAAGATCCCAAAGAAGCAATAATTACAGGCACAAAAATGAAATTAGCTACATGAAAAGTCCGTAGCTGTTAAATAAATCTTACTTGGTAAGGCAGTGAACCAAAGACAATAGTGTCGTAATCATTGAAGGCTAGGACGGCTGAAGGGGGCTTGAACTTCGAATTTGGACATGTCAAATCAGTTGCAGGAGGCCCTAGTGTTAGAAAATCTCCATTGAAAACCCCATTTTCTCTGATGCTTTTTCTTGAATTAGGCCCCAAGATTGAACAAGAACAGGAGGGTTCTTCCCTGAAAGTTTGGAAAATAATAAATTCTGAGGGAAAGCACAGGAGCGAAGCAAATGTACTGAAAAAGGTATTTAAAAAGAAAGAGAAACGAGAGGATGAAGTGAAACCTGGAATTGTTGTTGCCTGAACAGAAACTGTGAGCCTCTCTATTGCCAAATGGACCAGACTGATCATCTGATCTACTAACGGGGTGTTTAATGGGAGGAATTTTGCAGTGGAGAGAAGGGGCCAGAGAATTGTCAACCAAAAAGGGATACGGCCTCTTCATACCAACCATCTATACTACATTTCGACCAAATTCACAAATCAGTAAAAACAGTCTATGTATTAGATGTTGTACCACTTCCATTCAACAATAGTAGAAAAATTGGCATTAGTCATCATGTCCCTATTCATATGGGTGTTATGATGCTATATATAGACAGGTGACTGACCATAAAATTCACGAAGAACAAAGATTGGAAAAGAAGTGAATTTGCCTTTTCTTCCTCTTGCCAAACAGATGTATAGTTGCCATGATAGCTTTGGTTTGAAGGGGGCTCCGTCTGGAAACTTGGTGCAGATGATGAAATACATAGTGATGAGGCATTCACCTAGAAAAATTTTCGTAGGTCCATAAAAAGCCAAAACTAAAACTTTCAGAATTTAAGAAGGGGAAAAACACCAACAATCATTAGGGAAACAAACTAAAATTAAACAAGTAAGAATTTATCTTTACCATTGAGGAAGAAGAAGAGTGTGAAGTCTGTAGATGTTTTTGTGCTTTTTGCATCAAACTAGGAAGAGGGTAGATGGGATTGGATTCACTAAAAAAATTGAAACTTGACTGAAAAGAGAACCCGGTATCAACCCCGAAACTCTCCCTTTGAAGGCTGTGCTGACTTGTATTTAACATCTTGGTATCATTTCCATGTCCTTGAACAGGAACCGATTGCCAACCCACAGAGTTAACAGCATCACTTTTTTGTGGCCTATGCATGGAATTTGGAGACAAGAAATCAGGAGGATATGTTATTGAAGAGGCAAAAGACTGGTAACTGGGAAGTGGCGCTGAGAAATTGGAGGGTCTGGCTGGTGATATAGGAGGTGGAGTTGGCAAGATTATTGAACCATCCTTCTTGTGTTGCTCTTCAAGTCTGATCTTCTCTAGTTGAGCCACACCAAGACCTCTTTGCGGCACTTTCTTTTGCTTCTGTTTCTGGGAAGATCTACCAGTATTTCCCATTTTAAAGCCACAACCACCACTAATACTATTGCTATGCTTTTGGGTTTCCTCCTCCTGAGCCATTCTTGTTATCCTCCAAAATATTGCATGTGCACATGATTTTCCAGGAACTCAAATCAAGCCCACCAGCAGAGATGTAGGGGAAGAACCAAATCTTTGTTTCTTATGATACTGATCCTCCTGTATTACAATAGGATTGTTCCTGATCTTGTAGAAACTTGCTAATTTAATAGGACAAGACTCGAAGTCATATTTCCCATAGCAAAAACAAGAGAGAGATTTGCAGGGGCACACTCAATATCTTGAGTTTGTTGCCCCTAGTGCCACCACTTGACTATTGGCCATTCTTCTTGTTATGAAGTTTGAAGAAGAAATAAGCTCAACACAAAGATTGAGAGAGAGAGTGAGAGAGAGAGAGAGCCATGAAATTCGAAATCAAAATCTGAAGATTACAACAGCAAAATCTAGGTGATTTGACTTGTCAAAAAAAAAATCTAGGAGAATTTGGAGAACCCAAACCAAATAATGTACCAAAAATCTCGCAGGTTATGAAGTCAAGATCATATCTTTATATCTAGGAGGAGAGGAATAAGCCCATGAACCAAGCCAGCCTTTCAGCACAGAGAGAGAGAGAGAGAGAGAGAGAGAGAGAGAGAGACGGAGAGGGAGAGACAATCTGAAGAGGCTTCTGATTTTTCTCAAACAAATGTTGTTAGTTGTTTGTCTGAGAGACAAGATCATACAGAATAACAAACAAAAACAAAGTGCAAATAAAAGCTGTCTTCTTTCTGGGGTTTTCAGATTTTCTATTGTCACTATGCATAAATTCAAACATCAAGCAAATCTAAAGAAGTCCAAAAGCTTATTTTATTCTTCCTATTCCTCGCCCACATTCTCGCTCCACTCTCCCCTTTTGATTCCTGGATCCACTCTCCTCATCTCTCTCTCTCTCTCTCTCTCTCTCTCTCTCTCTAAAACCCAACTCATCTCTCTCTCTCTCTCTCCATAATTTTCTGTGGGGGGCGGGGGGTGGGGAAGTTATTGAACGGAGCCAAAGTGCCACCTTAACGAGGAAACGCGACCTTCTGCTTTGCTTATTTCATTTCCGGACATCTGTTGCTTGTTTTGCAGCGTGTGGGGCTGGCGTCACTTATCATTTTTATGCATGCATAGAATTCACCATTGACCCCCCGCATCTTGTTGTTTGTTTATCATATTAGACGTAATAAATTTGAATATTTACTAAAATTAAATATACCTATTTTTTTTTTAATATTACACCATTTTTTAATGAAATTGCAAGATATTTTTTCCTTTTTTTTTAAAAAAAAAAAATCACCTCTAAAGTGCCCTGTTGTACCAGGGAAGCATAGAATTTAATTGAGTTCGATTTCTTGCAAACCAAACTTTGTAAATATGGGCTATATTTATTTATATAGTCCATAGACGCGAAATATATCTTCACCATCGACAACCTCTCGATATTGGACAATACTTTATTGTACAATTTGCATTGGAATTCGAGAAATGGATGTCTCTCACTTCTTGTCCATTAAACAGCCAAGCAATTCCCTTAAAAGAATATTTTGGTTTCAAATTCTAACCTAATGACAATTATGTTATGAATATCGATTTTTTTTTTTAAAGTCTATGTTATACCGAATAAATTTATGAAATGTGTTGAGTATTTCTTGGATGGATTTGACACAAACTAAAAGTTGTACTCATAAATTTCTCACAAAAAAAAATCAACAATAATTAAAAATTTGTATGTTTATTTTTAAATTTTCAAATTCTAATAATACGAAAAGGGTTGGTGTTAAAAACATTTTATTATCAAAGTTTATACTACTTTGATAATAAATGTAAATTATAATATCAAAAAAATAGATAAATTAACGTATATCCCAATTTTTTGTTAGTTCTTCAATTAATTCATTTATATGTCTAAACGAGAATTAGTATTTAGTAATATATTGTGACCATATAAATATAACAATTCCTTAATCTATGAAATTGATTATTTCTTTCTTTTTAAAAAAGGATAAGACGTAAAAATCATATAATTTTATTAATGTCTTATTTTAATAGTACATTGACTAAGAATAATTTAAGAATAATATTTTTTATGATAAATATCTATAAAAATAATATTATTAAAATTATTTTACAAAGTATATTTATAACATAAATTTTTATTTTTAAAATTAAATAATGAGTATATAAGAAAATTAAAAAAAAATTACATAATTTATTTAATAATAAGAAAAAATAAAGTACAAACAGTAGCTAGCTGATGGACTTACAAAGCATGCGCCAACACTTTTGTGCCCACCCCCCAAAATTTAGCTAATAAGATTTAGATAAAAAAAAATAATAAAAAAATTGAGGTTAATAAGATATATAAAATAAATAAATAATAAACATTAATTCATTATAATAATTTATTACAATTAATTATTATATATATATAAGTGTTAACTACATAACAATCATAATGACCATATTTTTATTTCGGAGGTAATTTTTTTAGTAAATTTATGAAATTTAAAGACTTATGTTTTTTTCCTAGTCTAAGTCACATGATTTTCCTGTAAAGAAGCAAAGAAATAACTAAATAGATAACGAAATGTATCCAATAGAGATGGTCAATAATTAAATTCCCAGGAAGGGTCCCGTAGCTCAGTTGGTTAGAGCGTTGGTCTTATGAGCCGAAGGTCGCGAGTTCGAGCCTCGCCGGGACCATTTTGGTTAAAGATGTCTGATGTACGGCTATAATTAGCAGGATGGAAAATGAAGTTGGGGGGGGATTGAAATATATAAAATAAAATAAAGGTCAAGGAAAATGCTCACAGACTTATGATTCATAATAATTTTGCAGGAATAATCCGAAGTTATTGCATTTTTCCGGTGAGAGCAATATGTTACCATTTGCTTTTTCAGAACCTCAGCTTACCTTCCTCAAAAAGATGCAAAAAAAAATTGTGCATTTTGTTACAGATGTCTGATTTAGGTCTATAAATAGCATAAGGAAAGTGAAGGGGGTCGGACCCATAAAAAGAAATGTAAAGGAAAATGGCTCAGGCTTTTATATATATATATATATATATATATATATGTATTTGCATCTCTTTGAGAAAAAGGTGAGCTGAGGCTTAGAAAAAGCAAATGGTAATGGTAACAAATTTCTGTTAGCCGGGGGTTCAACCTGCCTTGTTTGGGCACCCAATGTACGTAACATGATATACAAGTCTGAACGTGAGAATTAATTAAACCATAGCGATTGCCCCCTCCTGCAGGTACAAGATGATTAATTGTTTTCAGGCACTTTATGATCGAACTGAAGGCATTTGGCAAAGCTTGTACTTAAGTTGTACTTGGTTTGAGAAAGAGTAGGATGATTAATTCTAAACTTGGAGCAGCCGTTTATGTCCTCTGGGAGCCTTTTTGGTGAAAGCCCCAATCCCACTCCCCCTCCCCCCGCCCCCCCCTCCCAAAAAAAAAAATATATATATATATACATATATTTCAGTAAAGGATGTCTTCAGTGCGTTGATTTTGGCAGACGGGCATTTTGTAGACCTCATTATTATTTATTTGCATGCTTTCACTTGGGTTCACATGAAAATCATAGCCAAAACAAAGTTATGTCAATTGCATACGTGTAGTTACGACACGACAAAGTATCACTTGAAATAAAAGGATGTATAATTAAATATCATTCAATTTTCATAATTTTCAATATATTTTATTTTAATTTATTAATTTTTAGTGAAAATTTTGAAATTTTCAACTAATAATAATCACGTTTACATTACCGTAACATTGATCTGACCCTCCTCAGGTCGGATCTTCTGGTCATGTAGCAAGAAGACTCGTCCAGTTTCTCGTCTGCAGGGCTTCCCAGTCAGAGGTGCATCGAAAATTAAAGGGGCAGCAAAATGAAAGTCTTGCGCCTTGGTGTAAAGATTTGAAAGTTATTGTTAGGTACCTCGTGCGTGGCAGCAACATTTAAAAAATAAAAATAAAAAAAAATTTAATAAGATATAATACCTCGTTGAGATTAAGTATTGTACGAAAAGATTAGGCGTTGAGAGAGTCAAAGAGAGGAGGAGGCTGCCGACGGTCGAAAGAAACAAAAAGAAGAGAAAAGTGAGAGAGGCTGTCCGGCCAAAGGAGAGAAAAGAAAAAAAAGAAAAAAAATGAAGATGAAGAAAAATTTAAAGGGAGAAGTGAAAACTATAAGCGGAGTATTCTTTGATCTTATGTTCGAAAGGATATTGGTGTCTGATTAGTTTGAAATTTGGATGGTTGATAGAGGGTGTTTGGTTCTTATTTCTGAACGGTGGAGATTAGGTTTCGAGTACTGTAAGTCCTACTTCTCTTTAGTTTTCGTAGGTCTGTTTTCTGGGCAATATTTTGTGTACAGAATTGGTTAACCGTGTAATTGGAAGATTGTTTGTGGTATGATCGAGTTGATTTTTGGTCAGTAGTTGGAGGACACATAGATCTTCTTTGTGGACGATTGGATTGAGTTTCTGTGAACTGCAAGGGCAGGTATTCCATTCGAACAGAAGCCTCTCAATTCTGATAACTCTCTGCTCTCTCATCTGTGGCAAAATTGGTAAACTGAATGATTGATTATTGACCCGGGGTCTGATTGAGCTAAAATTTGGACAGCTGGTAGGGGACATCTGGGGGTTCATCTTGAACGGTTGGATTACTGCCTTGAGGTCTGGTTGTTGAGTTATTATTGACAGAAAGTATCTTTCGTGTTGGTTAACTCATTTGGCCTCTCACTTTGGTTCAAATTGAGTTTATTCAATTTGGTTAATGTAATTGAGGTTGTGTATCTCTATTATATTCACTTATTGATTATAGTGAAGTTGATTTCTGGACCGGTGTGTTCTGTGGTTTTTCCTCTTTGCTTTGAAGGGGTTTTCCACGTAAAAAATCGGTATGTTCTTGTGTGATTGTTTAAGTTGCCTTATTGGTTATTCAGTTAACTTCTCACAGATTCAAACAAGTGGGAGAAGTCTCTTGGGCAATTTGTATTCCGCTGCCCCTCTCCCTACAAAGTGGTATCAGAGCCTGGTTACCTGGTTGGTGTGTTTGGCTTGTTTGAATGATGGAGTTGAATGTGAATAGAATGATCTGTTTGAATGACACGAATTATCATATATGGAGGAGTAAAATGAAGGATCTCCTATTTGTGAAGAAATTGCATCTGCCAGTATTTGCTACTACGAAACCTGAGTCTAAAATTGATGAAGAATGGGAATTTGAGCATGAACAGGTTTGTGGTTTTATACGGCAATTTGTTGATGATAATGTTTATAATCACATTTGTAATGAGACACACGCATGAACTTTGTGGAGCAAGCTTGAGACTTTATATGCTTCAAAGTCTGGTAATAACAAGTTGTTCTTGTTGAAGAAAATGATGCAATTGAGATATAATGAAGGGAGTTCAATTGCTGACCACTTAAATAAGTTTCAGGGTCTTATTGATTAACTATCAGGCATGGGCATTAAGTTTAATGATGAAGTTCTCGTGTTATAGTTACTTGCTACCTTACCTGATTCTTGGGAGATTTTCCAAATGTGTCTCGCTAATTCTTCCTCCGGTGGTGTTTTGTCAATGGAACTTGTAAAGGGTGGTGTGTTGAATGAGGAGATGAGAAGAAAATCTCAGGGTTCATGATCATCTAAATTAGAGGTTTTATTTACTGAAAATAGGGGGAAAAGTTAAGAAAAAGAAAGTGGTAAAAATGGTAGAAGTAAGAGCCGAAGCAAGTCACGATCTAAGTACAAGAATGTCCAGTGTCATTATTATGGGAAGATGAGTTACATTCAGAAAAAATGTTACAAGTGGAAGAGAGAAAATAAAAATGGCAGTGATAGGCACGAGAAAAAGAATGTGAGTAATGATCGTGTTGCTACTGCATCAACTTCTGGTACTGGTGACCTTATTGTTGTTTCTGATAAAAATGTGATTAACCTGACATCTCATGAGACTAATTAGGTTATAGATAATGATGCTTTTCTTCATGTTACATCACGTAAGGAATTCTTCTCTACATATACACCTGGAAATCATGGGGTGTTGAAGATGGGTAATAATGACTTAGCAGAAGTCATTGGTATTGGTGATATTTGCTTAAAGACTGGTAATGAAGCACAGCTAACATTAAGGGATGTTAGACATGTCCCTGATATCCATTTGAATTTGATTTCAACGGGAAAGTTAGATGATGAAGGTTTTTGCAGTACCTTCAGTGATGGCCAGTGGAAGCTTACCAAAGGCTCCTTCATTATGGCATAAGGTAGGAAATGCTCCAGTTTATATTTTATACAAGTTTCTATTGTTAAAAATGCTGTGAATGTTGTGGAGAATGAGAATTTGATTGATTTATGGCATAAACAACTTGACCATATGAGTGAAAAGGGAATGAATTGTTTGACAAGGAAAAACCAGCTTTTAGGCATGAAGAGTGTAGCTTTAAAGAAGTGTCCTCATTGTTTGGCTGGAAAACAGAACAGAGTCACATTTAAGAGTCACTCGCCTTCAAGGAAATCAGAGTTACTTGAATTGGTGCATTCTGATGTATGTGGTCCTTTGAAGGTACGCTTACTTGGTGGTGCTCTTTATTTTGTGACTTTTATTGATGATTACTCAAGGAAGTTTTGGGTTTATGCGTTGAAGACTAAAGATCAAGTCTTTGATGCATTTAAACAATTTCATGCCTTTGTTGAGAGACAGACTGGTAAGAAACTGAAATGTGTCCGCATTGACAATGGTGGTAAGTATAGTGGTCCATTTGATGAATACTGCAGAAAGTATGAGATCAGACATCAAAGGACACCTTCTAAGACACCACAGTTAAATGGTTTAGCAGAAAGAATGAACAAAACGTTGATTGAGAAGGTTAGATGTCTTCTCTCAGATGCAAAGTTGCTTAGATCCTTTTGGGGTGAAACTTTGAATACAGTGACACATGTAATTAATCTGTTTCCTAGTGTTCCACTACAAGGTGATGTTCCAGACAAAGTTTGGCTTGGTAAGGAAATCTCTTATGACCATTTACGAGTCTTTGGCTATAAAGCTTTTGTTCATGTCCCCAAAGATGAAAGAGGGAAGTTAGATGTGAAGACTCGACAGTGTATCTTTCTTGGTTATGGTGAAGATGACTTCGGGTACCGTTTATATGATCCGGTTGAGAAAAAGCTTGTAAGGAGTAGAGATGTTGTGTTCGTTGAGGATCAAAATATTAAACACATCGAGAAGTCAACTCCTCAG
The DNA here is from genome assembly GCA_021533255.1 of Ceriops tagal. Lineage (NCBI taxonomy): Eukaryota > Viridiplantae > Streptophyta > Magnoliopsida > Malpighiales > Rhizophoraceae > Ceriops > Ceriops tagal. Next base: position 1,010,623 of record CM038600.1, on the reverse strand, counting down.
GTTAATGATAATCCTGCTGATATTTTTCCACTTCCTCAGACTCCTCTAAGTGATCCTGATGTTCATGGTGATATTCAAGAACATGATGAGAATGTTCAATAAGATCATGATATACAGGGTGCAGGTGATATTGATGCTCCAATAGAAGATCATCCACACATACCTTCACCTCCATTTCAGCCACGAAGGTCCAATAAAATTCCAGTACCTTCTACTCGGTATTCTCCTGATGAGTTTGTATTATTAACTGATGGGAGAGAACCTGAGTGTTATGAAGAAGCAGTTAAAGAGTTAATCTGGATGAACAGATTCATGAAGGAACTTGGCTTTGAACAATCAAAGTATGTGTTGCAATGTGATAGCCAGAGTGTAATCCATCTTGGTATTACCAATAGGAAAGTTTGAATAGTGTTGTTCGTTGGCTGGGATGGTCAACACCTCCACATAGTCGGGAGGGGGAGAATTGTTAAGTATCTCTCTTACGTGGAGGGAACATTTGAAAAGAAAAAAAAAAGAAAAAAAAAGTTGACTTAACCTCATTAAGATTAGGTTTTGTATGTGAGTAGATGAGATGTTGAGAGAGTGAGAGAGAGGAGGAGGCTGCCGACAGTCGAAAGAAAGAAAAAGAAGAGAAAAGTGAGAGAGACCGTCTGGCCGAAGGAGAGAAAAGAAAAAAAAGAGAAAAACGAAGATGGAGAAAAATCTAAAGGAAGAGGTGAAAACTATAGGCGGAGTGTTCTTTGATCTTACGTTCGAAAGGATATCGGTGTCCGATTAGCTTGAAACTTGGATGGTTGATAGAGGGCGTTTGGTTCTTATTTCTGAACGGTGGAGATTGGGTTTCGAGCACTGTAAGTCCTACTTCTCTTCAATTTTTGTAGGTCTATTTTTTGGGCAATGTTTTGTGTACAGAATTGGTTAACCATGTAATTGGAAAATTGTTTGTGATCCGATTGAGCTAATTTTTGGTCAGTAGTTGGAGAACACATAGATCTTCTTTGTGGATGATTGGATTGAGTTTCTGTGAACTGCAAGGGCAAGTATTCCATTCGAACAGAAGCCTTTCAATTCTGGTAACTCTCTGCTCTCTTATCTGTGGCAGAATTGGTAAACTGTATGATTGAGTATTGACCCGTGGTCTGATTGAGCTGAAATTTGGACAGCTGGTAGGGGACATCTAGGGGTTCATCTTGAACGGTTAGATTACTACCTTGAGGTCTGATTGTTGAGTTATTATTGACAGAAAGTGTCTTTCGTATTAGTTAATTTATTTGGCCTCTCAAATTGAGTTTGTTCAATTTAGTTAATATAATTAAGGTTGTATATCTTTGTTATATTCACTTATTAATTATAGTGAAGTTAATTTTTAAACTGGTATATCTCGTATTTTTACTCTTTACTTTGAAGGAATTTTTTATATAAAAAGTTAATATATTTTTGTGTAATTGTTTAAATTATTATATTTATTATTCAGTTAATTTTTTACCGACTCAAATAAGTGTAGGAGATCACATCGAGAATTTGTATTCTGCTGTTCTTCCGTACAATTATTAGGCCAAAGTGGCCGCTGTCTTGAAGTTAAATGGAATCTTCCCATGGCTGGGGACATGGGAACTTCGTCGTCTACGGGTGTGAAACCTAGTCACGCTCACTTCTGTCGTGCCGTTCTTTGCTCTGCCAGAATCCAAATTGACGGAATGAATCCAACAATGATTGCCAACGTGTTCGAATCTTTCTTGAACGTGTCGTTCAGTTTGTCAAATTACGATCCAATTATTTTGTGGTTAGCATTTTGGGCGTGATATATTCGTTCGACAATGGCAGAACTCCATTGTCATTCATTTTGTCAAACTGTAAGTTGACGTAATCCCAGAATAATGTAAATTCAAAAATAACACGAGCTAACTCGAGTTGTACCCCACTAAAATGGAGATTATTGCAGCAACTCCACTAATATAGGATTTGTTCAAAAATTTCCAAAGGGAGTGACACTTAATTTATTGAACATTCTAACAAAAAATTTAACTTTATAATTATATAATAAAAATAATTAAAAAAAAAACTCATCCCCTCCCCTGGAGATAAGAAGCAATAACTTTTCGTGAAGAGAATCCACAAGCCCGCCAGCCCACACCCGCACAAAAATTCGCGCCTGAAACCAAATGCTGCGTGTTCCGTCTGCCCTTCGGATTCTACCTCCTCAGTATCGCTTGACCCAGTTCCACAGTCCGGTTCCGCCGATCAAAACCACCTCCAAAACCCTTCATTTCTTTCCAAAACAGTTTCCCCATAAACTTCCCATCAAAAGACTTTGTGGGTGTCTTTCAGTTTCCAATTCTTCTGCAACAGGTGATGATTTTGACGTGGAATTGGGCCAGCTCTTGGCCCTGTTGCCGGAGGAGATGAGGATCAGGGCCGGCGAGCACCCGGAGCTTCGGGACTTGGTTGAGGTGGTTATGGACCTTGGACGGAGGCCGCTCGCCCGGTTTCCTTCCGGTGACTTTGTTTTGTCGGATTCATTGATTACGCTCGACGATCTGGAGCATGCTACTTCGCAGGTGACACTTGATTATTCAATTATTGTGCTGCCCTCAAAATTTTCCATAGAAACCGCTCGCGTTTTGATGCTTTATTTAGGTGTTTGTGTTTTCATGTTCAGGAGGGGTTATTCTTAAGTGCAATTCTACAATAAGGAAATCTCTAGCATTACCCTTATTGTCACGATAGTGTAAATCAAATTTAGTTGGACCATATTTTGAAGGGCTGGAAGGGCTGGCTTTAATGTAACAGTAAATCCATTGTCACCTGTAGGTCGCAGATTCGGACAACCTTTCTCTTAAGAACAAGAGTAATAAGGAAATCTCTAGCATTACCCTCATTGTCACGATAGTGTAAATCAAATTTAGTTGGACCATATTTTGAAGGGCTTGAAGGGCTGGCTTTAATGTAACAGTAAATTCATTGTCACCTGTAGGTCACAGATTCGGACGACCTTTCTCTTAAGAACAAGAGTAAGACTGCATAGATTTGATCATTCCCTTGACTTTACATTGTGTGAGAGTTTTGCGTGTTGGTAACGCCCTTATATTGTAAAGGGTTTGCGAGGTCTATATATATATATATTTTTTAAAGGGTTATATTTTGCTTTTAACTGACAAGTTCCAATGGAGAAAGATTGAAAGAGAATATTCAGTTTGACAATTCATAGAGAATCTAATACATTTTTCTTAGAGATTTTGCACATCACTCTCATTAATTGATAGAAGGAATGTACCTTTCTGTACCAGTTTGGATAGAATTGCTGTCCAATGTTTTTTCTGTTATGCATTGTTGATAAATGGTTTCATTGGCTTGCTGCCATGTCATTATCTCTGAGGATAAGTCAAATGGAAATATCACATTAATGGTACAAGAGATTAAAGAAGAAAAAAAAATTTTTTTTTCTTACTTGAACGGCAGATTGCAGGTTGGTGATTTTGCCATTGACAATCGAGCAGGCATTAGCCAGACATTGCACCGCATCAGTGCAATCAGAAACCGAAAAGGCCAGATTATTGGTTTAACTTGTCGGGTTGGCAGGGCAATACCGGGCAGTGCTAGTTTAGTTAGAGATTTAGTTCAGGATGGGGCTTCTCTGTTGCTCATTGGACCACCCGGGGTTGGAAAGACTACAATTGTCAGGTTAGTACATTCCTATTTTTGGTATGCTTGCACTATCTGAATTAATGAGTTGCACTCCCGTTTTATTTTGTCTTCATTTAGTTCCCATGAATTTCAAATGTGGAGATGGACTTATCCCTGGTAGGGATACATCCATTACTGAGTGATTTTGTTTCTATTGAAATGGTAAACATTCAAAACTAGTACCTTTCTTTTTTTTTTTTTGGGTATATAGTCTCTATTTTTTCGTGTGAGGTTAGCGCAAGTTTCTATAGGTCACATGCACAATGTTTAGGTTTGTTTGGGCCTTTTCAGGTTTGAGGACACTGACTTTTGAAGCCTATGTCAATTTGACATTTCTGCTGTTAGCATTGCATTTTGCAGATAACCTGGTAGGCTGCATTTGAGAGAGCTATTCCAGTCAGTTAGGTGATTTGACTACTCTTCCATGCTCAGCTCAATTTAAGCCCATCTGAATTGAAAGCCTCCCATAATAAGAAAACAAGTGCTAGGGATTGTCAAGCATGTTAAGACAAAACATTTAATCCTTCAACTTTGACTTTCTGAAAATCTTTGCCACTCCCATGTTCAGCTCAATTAAAGTCCATCTGATTCAAATGCCTCTATATACTGAGAAAATGAAAATCTACCGATTGTCAAGCATTTTGAGAAAAAATTGAAATCATGCAAACTTTAATTTTTGCAGAAGCTTGTAACTAGGGAATGTGAAACTCATCATAGAGCTTGTCATAATCTGATATAAAACATTAAATGGTTTTCTACTCTTCTGGGTCAAAAGAAGCATATAGAGAAAATATGTTTGGAGAAATAGGAGGGGAAGCCAGTTAGGTTGCTAACATGCAACAAACAGTGAAGTTTAAATCTTAGAGAACCTCAAATGTTCTTGGAATATCTTGTGCTCTGATTATGGCATTTTTTGACTGTTGAATTTCTCAATGATTTGGTCGAAATTCTTAAACCATCCTGCATATACTGGCTTTGATTTCCCATTTCTATAAATAGCAAATGAAGTGTAAGGAACATAAATGTGGTTTGTAGACGTGCTACTCTCTCTTGCATTGCCCAGCAAGAGAAATCATGCAATTGGTGCAGTCATATCATATGCACCAATAATGTTCTTCAATCAGTCAAAGACTAGGCTTCAAATTTGAACTTGATATGCTAATGCATAGTTTTAGTAATGTTTAGTTTTTGGATAATCTTGGGTTCATTTCTTAATCTTAGATTGACAGGAAATTCTAAGTTATGCAGGGAAATAGCTCAAATGCTTGCAAATGATGACAAGAAACGAGTAATGATTGTTGACACCTCAAATGAGATAGGAGGTGATGGAGATATACCTCATGCAGGAATAGGTAATGCTCGTCGGATGCAAGTACCCAGTCCTGATATGCAACATAAGGTATGAGTTAGAAGTGTGCATCTTTTTGGTTCTCTTTGGTCATGCTTTAGCAATTTCTTCCACATTAGTTCAAGATAGATTGATGGAAATTTAGTGGATTATAGTTTTCATATACACGTTATATCTACTGCTTTTAAGCAAAAGTATTTTGACTAATGCTGTGTCCTTTGGGCCATGGAATTGCTCAGAAAATGTAAGGTTCCAATGCATGTGTTTATTTCTTTTGACACCATTAGGAATCTTTACATCATTCATCTTGAAAGGGGTAAAAAGATGGAAAGAGCAGAACATTCAACTAGATCTGAGACCAATCTGGATTGCTTTTTTTAAGGAAATCTAGATTACCTCTTTCAATTGTTTTGCCTTAATATGTATGGATCTATATAGCTTGCTTTGTTATTTGTTGTTTAAGAATTTGCCAGGTATGGTCATATTTATGTTAATGAATTATCCAGGTATTAATAGAAGCAGTTGAAAATCATATGCCTCAAGTAATTGTGATAGATGAAATTGGAACAAAACCTGAAGCCATGGCTGCGAGTACAATTGCACAACGAGGAATTCAGCTAGTGGCAACTGTTCATGGAGTTACAATAGAAAATTTGATTATGAATCCATCTCTAGAGATGCTTGTTGGAGGAATACAGGTGAAAATGATTTCATTGACAAAAATGAGTCATTATTTAGCTTTTCTCAATTTAGACTTGACCCCTGTTCTGATTACGAATCAGTTACAGTTCTATGTGAAGGTTGAAATGTGACTGGACTGTGGTTAGGCGGTTTGGTTACTGTTCCTGTTTCTGTACAGGTCTGATTCCTTTCAGGTTCAATTTCGAAGCTGATTCCAGTTCTGGAATCTTTCCTTTTTGGAAAAATTTTCAAACAATTTATAATTTTCATAAAAAATGTTGATATAGATGTTATCAATGTTGAAACTTTAAAAATATTTATATGCAAAGATTTGAAGGTAAAGGAAAACTTTAAATAAATAAAAAAATATGAGCTTAATTCTTACTTAATTAAGTTGTCTTTGTATCATCTTTCAGCTTAGAGAAATTGAAGTCAATGATGTTTTCTTAACTTTGTCAAGGAATTCTTTGGCTAATTGACTTAATCTTATCACTAGTTCCAATTACTGTTTCTTTGGTTGTAAACTTGTATAACTGTTTGTTGCTTTCTTGAACAATCTCTTGTTGTTAAGCCGCTGATCTAGATCAATCATCAAGGCATACTTAGGGTTTCACCGATTTTAGTGCCATACTCAAACAAATTTCATTAAGAATGTTTCTACTAGCATTAAACGATTGTTTAATGACAGTTCTGGAGATGAGAGTTGCCAGAATATGTAACTGTTATGCAAGAGGTCACTATTGCAGTTTATTCCATGATCTCAAAAATTTTCAATCAATTGAATTGTATATGGACAAGCATTAATGGAATCAATAAATTTTCAGAGTGTGACCCTAGGGGATGAAGAAGCAAATAGAAGAGGTGCCCAGAAAACGGTGCTGGAGAGGAAAGGACCTTCAACATTTAGTTGTGGCGTGGAGATAGTATCAAAGAATGAACTGCGAGTTCATCGCAGCCTAGAAGCAACAGTGGATGCTATTCTCTTAGGTATGCTTGCTGTCTAGTTTAGTTAAATATGATCGTTACTACTTCTGGTCATAGTTATGCTCCACTAAATTATTATGGGTGTTTATGGGCTTTTCTTTGTATTTATTCTAGTTTTATAGTTTATTGTAATGTTTTTTATCACAGGTCATTTCCCGAACTTTGAAGTTCGGAAAATGAATTCTTTGGGATTACAGAAGATTAGACAAAGTGATCCCAACTTGAGAGAGAACTCATTGCAAGATGAGGCACCGCTTTGCCTATATGTTTATGGTGTAAGATTTCATCACCTTGATATTAACTGATTAACTACTATTCTGTAATTCTCCCAGTGTAACTGTTACCATGCTGTCATCAGTTTTTCCTCTTCCATTTTAATCTGACATGATTTGTGACAGCAAAATAACTGTATAAATCAAATTAGGAGAGTATAGGGTTATTCATTTTATTCAGTGGTTTTTGCCCTTGTGCTTTATGCAATCAGAAATTGAAAGCAAACTCTGAATAATTGAAGGGCTTCAATGCTTCATGTAGAGATGACATATGGATGTGCATCTTAGAACATTTACTTGCATGTATGATGTAGTTATCAACATGGAATTAGTTTCTTAGAGTACTTGGGTTAGTACCATTTTTGTGCCTTTACACTTAGGCGTTAAATATCAGAACATCCTTGATGCTTGCTTGTGCCTCTGACTCAGGATGCTTCAGACATCTCTCTTCAACAGCATGTTACTTAAGCCATCTTGTTCCCCAGAAAAAAAAAAAAAAATTTTTTTAGTATAGCAATATCAAATTGTTTATTCTACTAATATGAACTTCCAAATGATTGAGCACTGCATTCAAATGGAAAGTGAACTTGATTCACTTCTCAGCTTAAGTTTGTCAAATTTCTATTATTGGCAATTACTCGGAAAACATTGGACATGCAACTAACATAATGAGCAGTTATTCTAGATTCCAGAGACGAGTGTGATTCAAGGGATCAATCAGTTGAAAGTGGACACTGCTGTTCAATTAACTGATAATTTCAGCAAGGCAGATGCTCTACTTGCCTTGCAATCCAAGCTCAAGAAGAATCTCAAGATCCAAGTTGCTGCTAAAGCTCATGGCATACCCATTTATGTGATAAAGGTTAATAGCAGTTGTTTTATCTGCCTTTGTTGGGTTTTCTCCTAATTGGATTCCATTGAATTTTATATTTTCCCTTGTAGACATGCTCATTGGTACAGATAACAAAGGCCATCAGAGAGTTGATAAATGATCATGCTAATGGATTGAAGGATTCTGGATCAGATGTCAATACCAATTCATCAGAGAAAATTGATGCCCTCGAGGTGAGGATCATTTTCATATGCATGTTCAAAAGTATATGCGAGGCTACTCATCATAGGATACAGGATCCCAGCTATGCTGATGAAAATATCAAAATTTGCACCACTTGAGGGACTAGTATTTCATCCCATCACTCAATAAGAACAGTACAATTATGAAAGCTGTTTTTTCCTTTCTCTGCCCCAATGATTAACTTAAAATTTTATTTATTTAATCTTTTGGGCGGGGGAAGGGGGAGGGACAGTGTTGGTTCATTCAATAGGTGAAAAGGGTCAGTGTATCTGAAGCAGCAAAATATAAAAAGCATTAATACTTGACATTTTAAATGTTTTGTTATGGAAGAGAAAAACTGAGGCTACACCTTTTTTGAGATGACAGTGTAAACTGTGTTAATAGAGTTTCAAAGAATGTTGATCTGCAATATTGTTGGTCCTGGAGAAGCTCACTGTCTAATGAGGAAACTGAGAAGAAAAAAGTAGAAAATTGTTAACAAAAAAAAAAAGCTTTAGTCCCAATTTTAAAATATTGGTTAGAAAGAAAGAAAATAAGAAGAATGTTCAAATGGTCGATGTCTAGTAAACACCACCAATGAGAAAGGAAAAAAGGATTTCACCGCACCTACTGCACTGTTATTCTTTCTTGTTTAGGCTTTGGAAAACCTCGTTCAATCAGCATACTGTTTCAACACCATAAGTCTTTTTCCTCTTATAGGAGGCAAGGATGGCCATTGAGCAGGTAGTAATCCCAAGAGGAGAATCAATGGAGCTGCTGCCAAGGCCATTGCACATTCTCTCTCTTCAAATTGACTTCATTGAAAAGTACCAACTTCAAGCAGAAAAAATTGGGACGGAGCCCTTTGTGCATCTCCGCATCCTTCCATATCAGACTCAGGAGGATAGAGACCAGAAATCTAGTGAAACAGTTGATGCTGATGGTGCACTTGGGGGCATACTAAGTCACAGCAGTGAATCAAATGGATCATTCTACAGTTTGGAAAGGTTACCTCTCCTGCCTGACCAGTATTGACTGTGTTGTGTATAAAGCTTTGCTATGCTGGATATATGTAATAAATTTGTCAGCTTTACATGTTCCTGGAAAGGAATTTCATCTCTTTGATTTACTATTGCTGTTTCATTATCATATATCAAAGTTATCCTGTGGATTACGGTCCTTAGAGGGAAGGGGGACATTATTGCCAAACATTGGCGCCTTAACACTTGGACACCACTTAGATTGAGAGCCCATCATAATGCCATTTGGACTGAGAGGCTGGGATTTTAACCCCTAACCTAGCCACTCCCTGCCCTGTGGCTTGTAGGTGACTGTCACATAAGGCCTCATAGTTGCCAATACCAAAGTTGGCATTTACATACTTTTTTTCCACCATTACAAAAATTGCTCTAACATGTTTTAGGGTGGTTAGATCCTAATCAGTGTGAGCTTGTGAGGATTATTATATTTGCTCCATTGGTAAAAAAGTTTTGTTCCTTTTTTCTCTGAAACTTATGATATTGTTCCAGTTTTGTGCTGTTAAGCAGAAGCAATTGATTAATTCAAGAATGGAATCGAGCCATTTGCAAATGACATTCATATTCTCCTGTATTAGTGACATGGTGAATATGGATTGCATAATATGCGTTGAATATTTTGGCTTTTACTGCATATGATTTTCATAGATATTCTGTCATCATTTTTTAAAAGAATGACTTTGATTAATATAATTCTGCTTGCATTCAAAATGCTAACTATCGTCATCATGGTGGGCGCTTAAGAAATTACATTCAAGCCGCTAAGTGCTTTAAAAAATATGTTTGGAAAGAATGACAATATTTTTTAAAAAATATGTACACCTGCATTAGGCCTCGAGCCAAAAAAAAAAAAAAAAGGTTTTTTGAATTAGCAAAAAATACTTAAATTGAACAATTTATAATTTTATTGTAGGAGATGTATAACTCTTAATTTATAATTTTGGTTAATAAAATTTTTAAATTTAAATTACTGAATTAATGAAATGAAATTTACTCGTCTGATAAGGTATTCGGATAAAATGTTAGATTTGGGTCTTGGTCGTCTCTCGTTTCATGGTGGGCTGTCAAAAGGCAAAAAGGAAAAAAAATTTGGTAGTAATTCAGTGATCGTGCGTTGATGCATTGATGTGATTTAATTTAGTAAAAAGGATTATTGAATTGAGAAAAATAAAGATGGTGTATGACCGATGAATGAACTATGTCTCCTAAATGTTTTTCACTGCTTTGTTATATGCATATAGTTAAGGTCAACATCAAAATCCACGTGTTGGCGGCTTACCCCAGATTGGCAGAAGCTGTCTTCATGATGAAAGGGTGGCGTATCAGAATTATGCACCACTATTTTGGGAAATGGCCTTGTCCTTACATTTGTTGAGGAAATGCTTTCACTGGCACCGTTGTTCGAAATTTTCTTATGTAATTTATATAGAGAAATAAATAAGAGGTCAAAATTTAAATTCCTGAACTCGAAATATTGTCTCGTTATCTGAGAAAAATTAAGAGTACAGATAACTATCTTGTTTTTGAATAATAAAAGTATAAGTAAATAATTAAATTCAAACTAGTAAAATAATATTGCAATTTGGAAAGTAATGGAGATGGACCGAGAGATTGAGGGGAAGTAGAAATTAGCGTAATAAATAAATAAATAAAATGGGAGGAGATATTTATAAAAATGAAAATAAAAACAGTCACCAATTGTTGATTGCGATCTCTCTCTTTGTTCTTTCTTCTCTTTTTTTTCTTTTTCTCTTTCTGTTCTTTTTTTTGCTCAATTCTTTGGAATCACAAACCAATTACGTTTTCAAGTTAGTTTTTTAAAAGATAAAAATTGAGACCAGCCGGAACCATACCCTGCCTGGGTAGTTTGAATTTAGAGGGTCGAACTGGAACTGGGGTCAACTCTCGGATGTCCCTTGGGGAAACATGTTGTGAACTCTGAGTTTTCAAGTTAGAATGTCAGATTTTCCAGGCTTAAAATTCTGATGGGTGGGGAGTGAGTGTTACAAATGGGAAAGAGTGAGTGTTCTTTGTCTAGTCTGCAGCAAGAAACTCGTAATGGGCAAAACAAACGTAGATAATTTAGCTGTTGGAGGGGGCTGAAGGTATGTACGTGAATTCTCTCAACTTGAAGTGGGCCCAAAGGAACATTGCCTTTTGGATTCGGTCTGAGGGGACGTGAGGCGATCAATGGGGTCAAATGGAAATGATTTAAGCACTAAGTTCTTACTTGTCCAAACTTATCCTCCACTAGTAAAAGTAGTCTGAACCCCTCGAGAGGGTGAGGGGGCAGACACGCTCTTATTTTCACAGAGAGAGAGAGAGAGAGAGAGAGAGAGAGAGAGAGAGAAAACCCTCCTCAAAACAAGAGGGGCCCGCCATGGGGGTCGGTCCTCCCTGATGGAACTCGTTGAAAATTGGCTCGGTTAATACTTGTATCCTTTCAAATGGCCTCATGTCATCAAAGTTGCAATTTTAGGTACATGTCATAATACACACTCTGTTATAATGGAACTTCTTTATGACCATGTGGATAGAACACACAGATTTTGATTTGAAGGTCTGATTGTTTTAACAGTGTGTTTTGAGTGGTTGCATATAGAATTACTGTTATATGACCAATTGTTCAGGTTTGGCTATCACTGGTGTCACCATCAAGCCGGAATGATGCATCATTTTGGACATGACGGGCTAGGACGTAAGGATTATAGAAAACGTAATTTTCTCTGAGAAGTTAATCGCAAAAACATGAATAACTAAACATTTATCAGTTTTTTGAGTTGCAGAAACTTTGGTCCATGTTGGACACGTAACATAAAGTGCTAGACATTGCAAAATTTCTCATGTAACAGAGCAGAAAAAGAAAGCAAGAAAACAACACCCATCAAACTTTTGTTAGAGATTGTTCTTTAGTAGAAAAATCCGTTCATTCATTTCATGCTACCAAGATCATGATGGACAGGCTTCTACCACTTGTTTATGTTAGTGCATGATTGCATGTGCCAGATAGAAAAAGCGGCGAAAAAGGAACAAGGGTGTTCAAGACATCTCTTTTCTAATACAATATCCTGAATAATCTAGCAATAAGGATCTATATATATATATATATATATATAGATATGGCCAAAGCCTCTGGTTTTCACTTCCTACACTTGGGGTTGAGTTGTTTTGGAAACAAAGTCCCGCAGAGGCAATGGCTAACTTGAGGTCTTGGCTTTCTCTCCTTGTCATGCTTTTCGTTATATTTTCAGGCTCTCAAATTCTTCGTGCAGATTCCATTTCGAAGCACAGGACTAATGCGTTCTTGGTGATTGCCAAATTGTTGAGAAGGGAAGGAAGATTTAAGCCAGAGAGAAGCAATGGCCCCAAAGAAGCCAAGCGACTTAGTCCTGGAGGACCTGATCCCTATCACCACTAGTCTTCCAGCCTGAAAACTCAAAATAATAGCCGAAAGCTTGATAAATTGTGTAACTGAATTGCAGAAAGTTCCCTTGATGCAATTTTATGTATGTCAATCGTTTGGTAATGATTATGAGATATTTCATGGTTTCACTGCTCTTTAATCTCCAATCTACAACTGTGAAAAGCTTGTTGAATTTCTAGTTAGGTAGAATGATTTTGCTTGGCTTCCAAAACTATTGCTCTGTCATCCAAACTATAAAGAGAAAGGAAAAATAAAATGGAGACACAAATTTGTTCGGCTTCGTTAGAACTCAATAATTGTGCTACCACAATTAATTAATTATATGAATTATAATTGAGTAAACTTTTGATTTTATTAATGTGAAAAAATCACACAATAATTAATTAAGAAACACTCTAATAATAAGTATAATTATTAACTAACTATATTAGTCATGTAATAAAAGTTTTTACTTATCAATTACACAATAAATTAACACACTTGCATTAACTTCAACAGACTTTAAGCTTAAACGCGCGGACGAAAATGGTCTGATGCAACAGGAACGCACGAACACCACCAATGAATAGCTGAATAGCCAAAGATGTTGCGGTTCCGATTGAACACTGCCAATGAATAGCTTGAGATATGGCTCCGGGCCTTTCCACCTTTCACGATGTGGTGGAGAAACCACAATAGTTTATTAATTATTATATTGTTTTTCTCAGGATTGAAATTGGAGAATTACATCCTCCTTGCCTTGTCCCTCTTAAATGCTGTAGGTTTCTTATTATTATTCTTCTTGCTATTATTGATTTAGGTTATTGTCATGTGAAACTCTGGTTAGACCTCGCCTTTGAATCTCTGTTGAATTACGCTAGGAATTGCTATTCTTGGAACTATACATGCAGAATTCTCTGTGGCAACACCTGAAGATGACAAGAAATTATGGTTTTAGTTATCAAACTATGAAGCACTGCGTAGTTACCTTTTGTGATGCAGCATTATGCTGGTCATGTGATGTCTACAGACACAATATACTTTTAGTTCGTAAAAGCTAAAATGTTTACACTTTTGCTCGTCAAAGCTAAACTTGACATCAATTGCTGAGAAATTACCCTTCATTCTAGTATCCTACTCGCAAAGTGTGGATGGAACATTGCAGCCAAAAGTAATTACAAAATGAAAGAACATCGGACATTGATGGCTGTGATTCGAACCATGAAAAAGGTACTTCTTGTTCATCAGCCCACAAGTGTACTTGAATGCTCAATCACGGAAAACTGACTTAATTGGTAGCATTAATCATTTTTTGAGCATAAATTTCATGAATTTACTTGCACGCAATAAAATTATATATTATATACAAAACATAAGATTTTATAAGATATAGTAGATATCAATGAAAAGATTAAGTACATGGATGAAGAAAAATGTTATAATTAAAACTTATTTGTGTCTCATTAACGATAAAAAATATTAAATTTTTTTTATAAAAATAAAATTTTCACTAAAAATAATTAAATATATAATAAAATTATTTTATGTGTGTAACAAGACCAATAAAACATGCAACAAGGTGTTATTAAATTTTTTAACATTTATTATACATTCAATTAGTCTTGTTACATGTTTGAAGAAGGAATTGTAATATACATTTAATTTTTTTTAGTAGAATATTTTTTAAAAGAAAATATTTAATACATATTTGTTTTATCCCTTTGTCCATTATTTGTATCAAAGGTGCATCTTCTTTCCTTTGTTGTTGTTATTTTTTTTTAATGTTAAGTTATATAAATATGAAAAATGTGTACAACATATGAGTTCTTGAATACAATAACCTTCTAGTTGAGTAAAAATTACAAAAAAAAAAATAAATACATAAATCTATCTATATATAATTCTTAATATATAATTTAAACCAATTCATATCCTCGTAACCATACGATTAATATTGTATATTAAGTCTTGCCTTGCTTAATTAAAATGTTGGTAAACTAGTTACATTTTCAAAACTTAAAAACAAAAGAAACTTGATTATTAGTCTTAATAACAATGTCGTGAATGACTGATTTAAGTTTCTAAGATCTTCTATCCCTATTATTAATCTGCAAATGTAATTTATGAGTTACTCTTAATGTTAAGTGAAGTCTTCTGTTATATTTCTCATACTCTAAAGGCGAAATGTCTCCTAAATTGCAAATAACTCTACCTTATTAATACAATAGTAACCTTAATTACTTCAGAGAACATATACATAACCTTCCCATCATTCCCTCGTAGTGCTCCTCTTATGACTACCCTTCTATCCTTATCTATCGTAATTGCATCCGTATTGAATTTGAAAATACTACTTGAAGGCACAACTAAGTCAGATCCCACAATCATAACTTTGCTTTTCTTATAAGATGGATATCTTTTAAGTTTATCAAAAACTTGTTAAACATGAAATTGTATTGCAACCACTTCACCTTCCACTATCACTACAATATAATCCAAATCAAATCACATGTTCTTACAATTAAAAAATTCTTACTTACAAAAATGTATTCATTCATGTCTAATTAAATAGACTAAATGATTGTGTAAAATCTTATCATCCATATCTCTTTTTATGTATAATTGTGACTCAATTTGTACCATAATTCTTATGTCTCCTTGACTGA
Source organism: Ceriops tagal (assembly GCA_021533255.1). Lineage (NCBI taxonomy): Eukaryota > Viridiplantae > Streptophyta > Magnoliopsida > Malpighiales > Rhizophoraceae > Ceriops > Ceriops tagal. The sequence goes on along the minus strand of CM038600.1, from coordinate 995,494 downwards.
ACCTATAACAACTCATGAAATTTCTCATTACCATAAACACGTGCATCAAACTACCCATATGAGACGGTAATGAAAGAATAAGTGAGTTGTTGACTTTATCTTTATAAACCACAATAAGTATGGTATCTTAATCAGACCTTCTTATCGACCACAACCTCTCTTTCACACAGAGAAGATCTAGTAACATTTGTTATTCTAGGTGAAGTCAAATTTAACCAAATACTTGTTATTCTTCTTTGTATGAGCCACAATGACTATCAAAGAAATCACAAAAAGACCATACTGAAAATTACCTATCTTTCTCTTTATATCATATAAATCTATCATTCTACTATTACATTGGTTGATAGGCTAATATGAGATTCATGAATTTGGTGAGTAAATCCTTCTTCCACTTAAAAAGGGCTTAACGCTACCAAATTTTTCATATTCAATAATTATGCTCCTAATTACCAAAACATCATCTTTTTTATAGTCTTAGAAATTGGGGTGTTACCTAACTAAAATTGATTCTAAAAGTCTATTCTTATGTCATCTCTGCAATTAGACTTAAGTGTTACTATATTTTTATCTTCTTTCAGCCATGATAAATATATATTCCTCCAAATTGGAGACTTTTGCTTACATCCATTCTTATTATTATAATTGGCCTGATCTATACCATACTTTAAGAATCTTAACCCAATATAAATTACTTATATTTTTTATTTTCTATAATCACTTCGACAAAAATCCAAAATTGATATCTCTAAAATTACTAATGCCTAACCCATCTCATTGCTTTTATTAGCATATAAGCTCCAATCAATTAGATGCATCCATTTACTACCATCCTCTTCTTTCTTTTGTTAACCCATTTGTTTTCTTGTAAATTCTTATAAACCTTTTTTATGATGTTTAAAATATTATTTGTATAATATAAAATATTTAATCTATTATATAATTTTTTTTATCCAAATGTATTCATAGGATTGTGTGTCCGTAAAATAAATCAAGGCCTATCTAATTTTACGGCCACTTAATCACAATCATAGTTGATCAGGACTAGGCTCGACAACCTCTAATGTTCATCGCTGCCTGAGCTAATTGTGGTCTCATTTCTCCTCAAAACGTCATGCGTCTGTGTTACCAAGCTCAATTCATCTCGAGTTCTCAGTAATTAGCTCTTCACGGCCTCACATTACAAGTGTGTAGACCCAATAGCCCAGCCATTATGACTCGAACACATGACAATGCTATATTTTATTGCAACTGGAACAAAAGTGATTAGAAGTGGGCATTAAGAGGAGGTCGGTTGCTTTTTTGACTGTGTCGCGGGGGTGATTTCACGCATTTAATCATACTATAATCATTAATTGGAAACTGTTCAGAATGCATCAAATGGTTTCTCTAAGCATATAAGTCAAATCAAAAGCCACTAAATGACAGTGGTAAGGCAATCGAATATCTTATAGCCGTATACGAACATTTTTTTTTTTCAATTCCGTTTTAGGAACTGGATTAAGCTTGTCTCATTTGCTATTCGTCTCATTCCTGTTAATGCCCAATTCTCTCAGTTTTTCATGCACAGATTAATATCAAGTTTGTGTGGATGACAAAAAGTGCTTTGAAGCACCCACTAACAAAAAATTAGTAAGCTAGCTAATGTGGAGTTGGATAAAAGCAAAGCAAATGATCACCCGCGATGGTGGAAGAATCGTCCAACCGTCCTATGCCATGCCAAGCTTCTTCCGCATGCATGTGCTGCAAGTCCAATAACACATATTTACTAGTTCTTGGTCTGTGATATATTCTTTTTTTTTTTTTTTTTTGGTGAGTGGAAAAGATGGTGCTTTATATGGAGGCACTAGAAAACCTTAAACAAAAACACTTTGGGCTAAAGCAAGGCTCCTTTTGGGCTAAAGCAAGGCTCCTTTTGATATGCTACACTAGTCTCTGACTTTTGCTTTGTTTTGCAAGCAAATCTCCTTTTGATACGCTAATGAGGCCCTTCACGAGGTAATAGAATTCATAGATTGGTTATCACACTTGTTGCTATCCAGCACCGAAGCTTACCAGATATATATATATTTTTTGTTGGTTACTTATTCTACTTGAATTTCTAATTATTTGCTTGCATATCTTGGAATATTTAGAAAACGAGGCGAAAAGAAGTTAAAAAATTCAAATAAAATTAGGCCACTTTCGTGCACTTTTTTGTCTCTGATGAACACAGTGATGGGATCACTTTGTGCACTTTTCTTATTATCGATGCGGATCACTCTTGAGACCAACAATTAGATGGAGATCTTCTGCGACAAACCACTCTTAGAATTCCAAGAGAAGAAGATAACTAGATTTTTTTTTTCAGTAATAATCTTATTTTCTGTATTAGATTTTGACGATATTTAATAAGCTACTCAATCTATGCATTAAATCGATATGATTCCTAATAAAATCTTTCACGAAATGTTTTTCCGCTGGCATATGAATTATAAATATGGGAACTTTTCTGTCATTCCCACGATGGTGTGGTGGAACTTTTATCATTTTGATTGCCATTAGACATGAACGGGTTGGCCAGGCCAACTAGCGCAAGAAAAATCCAAAAACCAAGAGGAACGGACGGTTGCAGTTGTATGAATCTTAAATATGTTGATAACATATCTTCTGTGAGACGATAATGCATGATTGTTCAAAACCGGATTACAGTTAAAAAAAAATGGAAGTAATGGAGTAATACACAGAAGAATGCTTCTTCGTGTGCAATTCTCTTTTAATTAATAGCTACGTGGCTTGACGCAGTTTCCAAGGCTTACATTGGAGAAGCCAGAAGGACTCAGGTGCTCTTTTTGAAGGGTGGTCTTTCGGCGTTTTGAAAGGCTAAAGCCAAGACTTGGAGTTTTGAAGTCACAGGACTGAGTCGAAAAGAATTAGTAAGCAAAAAAAAAATGAAGGTGATCCATTGTTTATCGCGGTGGTTTATTGACTCGAAATATTTATTCATACCATAGAATTATAAGTTTAAATATTTTTTTAAATAACTGATTTAACGGTAACTAATATAAATATAGGAAATGTGTATAGCACGCAAAGTTACAAGCACAATAACTTTTTAGTTGAACAAAAATTATATATAAAAAAAAATTACATAAATCAATCCATCTGTGATCAATAATATATAACTTAGACTAATCTATACTCTTATAACCTTAATATTAATTCTGTATGATAAGTTTTGACCTACTTAGTTAGGGCGTTGACAAACTATTTATTTGCATTCCTAAGAGTAGAAGGTAAAGGAAATTTAATTATTAATTCTAATAACAAAATTGTAGAATATTATATAAATTTTTAAAGTTCTCTACCTTTATGTAATTGTAATTTAAAAATTGTTCTTAATGACGAGTGAAGTCCCTTGCCATATTTCCTAGACTCCTACTTTCAAATTATGAATAACTCTATCTTATTTAGATAATTGATAGGGTCAAACGTAATTTTTATTAATAATTTTAATTAGTCTTAGAGGTTGATTCAGCCCATCTTATAATACACATTCAGTGCAATCTTCTTAAACGAAACTATGAAGTACTAATAAGGCTTTTTCGATTTGTGAATCAACAAAAACATAAATAAATAAATAAAAGAAAAAGAGAGCAAGCCTTCTATTTTTTTTTTTTTTTGTGCAAGTCTTCACATGTGGGAATTCCATATCCTGGGCAAATTTACCTAGCTTTCCAACTTGGAACCTGAATGCATGATGCCAAGCCAACCCCTCTGACTAGATGTACACTAGCTTTAAAAGGACAGCCTATATTTACAGAATTGACGAGTAGGAATGCAAAGGACATTCTTTGCTTGTAATCTCTAGAAATTAACTGGCAAGAAATCTTCTTTGATTTTCAGGGGGCAACAACGGCGGCAGTCCAAAATCCACCAGTTCTCATAATTAGGTAAAGTTCAATAGCTTTACGAAAGTCTCTAATTGGTAAAATATTTTTAAACATTAATACGGTAGAACAGCATTAACATTACAAGAAAAGGAATGAAAAGAACAAGAGGCAGTGAAACGCGTCACAAATTTAATACGTGATCGCCTCGAGAGTAAGTGGAATGCATCGAACTAAAAATTGTTCCAATTTTACCCCTTGATATTTATATTATGTAATGATCTCTCTCACTATATATATACATGTGTGTGTGTGTGTGTGTCCAATGCCCCCAGCTAGCCCTAACATTGATGCAATGGCCAACCGGAGAATTCTGCTATGCCTTGTCCTGGTTTTGCTTTCATTGTCAACCTCTGAAGCCCGTCCAATCAACCCCATTTTGCACAAGCGAAATCGCTACTTGCTAGAGACTGCAGAAGGGAAGTTGAAGGAAAGGCTACAAAGACAAGAAGAGAGTTTGAATGTTTCCCATAGAGTGAGCCCAGGGGGGCCCGATCCCTACCATCACTAACCTGTCTGTCGCATGATCCCTCCTCTCCAATACGGCCGTTGCTTTTTGCATGAGGACTGGAGATTCTTCTTTTTCGGCATTTAAGCAATGTATGGCTGTGAATTGGCACTCAGATGTGTTTAGCATGAAGCTATGTAAGTTTACTATCAATTAAAGAATAAAGGTGGGACTTAAATTATTCGACCAGTAAAGCATATAATGATCATGAAATGCTGCATGTCTTGACGTGAATGGTGCTTTTAACTATTAAGTTAGCCCTCGAGTTTTAGGATCATGATTTGGTCCCAAACTCTTAACTGTTTATTGTTAAACTTCAATGAGATTAGGGTGTGGGCGTGCGTTAAACTTTAGATGTTGAATTAAAAGTTAAAACCTGGAGGTGCGCAATCAGAAACAACATACAAGTACATACATAAGCTAAATGTTCGTGTTGGTCAAGGAAAAATTTGTGAAACATTAAACGACTGTTCTAGTATTTTCCAATGTGAAGATCGCTTGAATATAGGCATTTCGTCATTGGATTCATGAATAATTGCAAATCCCGACTTCAGGTGAGCTTGTCATTATATTGAAAGTTTTGACTGTTGGTTGGGGTGCAATTTCATTTCTTTAAATCTTTTCAAAACTTAGTATCGATAAGTTACACGTATTACAAGAGGTGATGAGCCTGGACGTTGACCTCAGAGTCTAAAGGAAACCCTAGCAATATTAGACGGCAACGACAACAATTACTGCAGGGAAAAGCCGAAAAAGTCGCATGCCTCTGCAGTATCATAACTAATGGTTCCAAGTTCGAAGGAGACTCGGCACTTGAAATTGCCTGTTTCTCCATTTTCAGTGTTAGTATTATAGTTTTCTTGACAACCTTGAAATAAAGTGCACCTTCGGACCCTAGAGAGCAAAAAGTATGGAACTTCAGGGTTTTACATGTTAGCGTTTGCCTTTTATTATTCGTCTATATTATCAAATAAAAAAAAATTTGGTTGAAAAATTTGAGAAACTTGCAAGGATCAAATACACTACATTTAACAATACAGGGATTTAAGGAAAAAATTACTGTAATTTATTACTTATTCACTGAATAGGATTGCAGAGTCAAAATCTTCTGTAAATACCCCATAAAGGCAGGTCCTCTCTAACGCTAGTACACTGGGGTTTTATCCTCTTTTTCCTCTCTTCTAAATTGTTTAGGATTTGGGAAGTTGTTTTCGTCATTGTAAGTATAGCTTACAGTTAGAGGTTGAATAATTAGATGGTGTTAGTTTATGATAACATGCCAAACAGTTCAAAGATAAAGATTTCGAGTATTTTAGGTAATATTATTTAGGACACCTAGATTATATTGTAATTATATTTAATAAGTAATTAAATATATTCTTAAAAATTAAAAGTTATAAATTTACCATTTTATTGTGTATTTATTTGATAAATATCAATCATATTTCTTAGCATTCTGTTCATTCTAATCACCATATGGAATAAACTAAAACGTATTTTTTAATTTTCTAATTCTCGTAGGTGAAACACTCTTATCTGACACATTGGCCTCCTTGTTGGGATTATTATTAATTATATTATTTAATATTTAATATTTGATTTTTGATATTTTAAGTATTTGGTAGAAATAGTTCATGTTGGTATTAAGAGTTGATTTTGTTTTCTTAGTACGTTAAGCACTGAAACCTATAAAGATATAGTGCACGTATGAACCTTTGATTTAAGTAATCAAATGCAATTCTAAACTAAATAACTTATTGGAGGCTAATTTTTTCAAAAAATAACAATAACAATAATAATAATATTGGAGATCTCCTTGAAGGCTGAAAAGCACCATGGGAAATTATTGATTCATTACTTGTGGGTACACAGCTCAAAAAACAGAAATAAGATTATCCTACTCCTGACTTATACATGGCAATACTAATATTCACATTGAAATGGCGATAACATAACTCATATGCTAAGACTGGTCACATTTTTTAACAAATCACATGAGTCTTAGATATATTCAACGTAAGTAACTGTACTTGCAGCAAAGGCACTGGGTAGAGTTGCTAGAGGACTATGATCTCATTATCCATTATCATCCCCATAAGGCCAATGTAGATGCAATGCACTAAGTAGAAAATAGCTGATAGTGAAGGAATTGCATGGGGGTTGGCAGATACGAGATTGAAATTGGTGGTGAAAAGATTACGGCATGCTGGCTTACTTCCATGTGAAGTCTAAACTTGTGGGAAGAGTTGTGATGGTCCAAAATTAAGATGTCAAGTTGAGGAAAGTGGTTAGCAGTTTAAATGACAGATTAAAGAATTCTTGCTTGAGTCTGATGAGATACTGATGGCCAGAAATCAATTGTGTTAATGTATTAAGCACATCTTATTTGACACCTCTAATTATATTATTCCTTGCACTTTTCGTTTTTGATGCAAGGTTGGCACAAACACGAGCCCCCTTGGGATTCTGTTTTTGACAATCTATAAGATTAATTTATCACCTTAGAATGTTGGGAATTATATCTGTTACCTTTCAAAAATTTTCATGTACATCGCTTTGTTCATCAAATACGACTAAAAGTTTACTCTTGCCTACTTAATTTTTCGGTTTTTACGATAAAAATATTATTGGGTCACTTTACACATAATTCGATACCAAATCTCCTATAAAACAACAATTTTAAAAGGTACGCTCTAGTAAATTAGCGTAATACATTCACCAAATAAAATATATATAGTTAATTAACTGCAATTAAAATTGAAAATTAAAATTTTGTATTTAAAAGATGACTTTAGCAACAGTAAATTATTCAACAGTGATGAGGAAGAGAGTGTGATGGTTGAGGAATGACTAAGAGAACGTTGGAGTGATGTCATTTTCGACATTTACTCCCACAAACCCAATGTTCAATAGAAACGCGACAAGTTGACAACTATCAGCTCTTAAAATACGTAAAAATACAATACTTTTTGCGTCTCATACGCATGCTCGAAATGACTTTCCACTACCTAAACGATGATTCAACTTCTTCATGGTTTATTGCTTATCTATTATCTCATGTGGATAAGACGTGGCCTTATGCTTGCAAAATTTGACCAATATCAATCGTTATCCTCTAGTTTAAGAAATTTCTAGCCAATTCTATCCCATGTCTATAAATTTCCAACTGCAATGATGATTTTTTTTTTATTTTTTATTTTTTTGTTTTTCAAACCTTGCTCTACTTATTGTTGGATCGATCTTTATCTTGTTCTTCTCTAGTTGAATTTTTTCTTTTTCCTTTTGAGAACCCAAATCAACTTAATCGTTGATCTTTTCAATTGGAATACAGATTGTCCTTCTAAATCTGGAGAGAAACAAAAATTAGTCCCCTTTTATTTTATTTTTTTTGAGTACACATCTTGCTTGAAATTAACAAAGAAGCAACCAACCAATGCATTACATAATATATTCTCTGACGACAAATTTCTCAACAACCAAAGTCTGCAAGACCCATATTTGCGGGTGGAGATTTGATTGTGAAAGAACGTTAGTGTACTACTAACTAGAGCGCCAATTGACAATGAATTAATCATAAAAATGCAACGACATGTGATTTTATATAATCGGTCATTCATGTGAAAATATTTTACATGATTTTATATGATCCCCGATGGTCAGAAAAGAAATGAATAGATTCAGATTGGACCAAAAACGTTAGTAAGAGCAGGAAAGAAAACTCCAATTTTGCTTACTCCAATAAAAAGACACGGAGCAGACAGACCATAATGCTTTGGGTAGTTGTAAGCGTGTGATTCAAGTCAATGGGTATGACTCATGAAAGCAGATCGCAGGGCTAATGCACAAATGGATAGAAGAAATTAATGCAGGAGACTCCAACGATATCTTGATGCCCCAGTAATGCTAAATCTTGTCACCTTTTGAAATATATATATATATATATATATATAAAGAAAAACATATTTCAAATTCTTGCTGTATGTATGTATAAGTGGTGCAATGCTAGAGTTCAAATTTGCTAGAATTTTGTCTACTTTCCTTGGCTTAATAGATACACTAAGCCTTCAGTACTCGTTCAAGAACTATATATGGCTACCTTGTTTAAAGCAAGGATGTTACTTCTAGTCCTAGTAACGTTGAGTATTTTGATCGTTGTGGAGGGCTTGCAGACGCGTTCTTCTCTGCATTTTTCGGTGAAGCCCAACAAGTTGGACAGCCGCAGTTTATCGAGTGAATTGGGTTATGATGCTTGGAGAATTCAGTACCACCGAGGGAAGTGGTCGCAAGGTGCAGGCTCCGACAGACTCTCGCCTGGAGGACCGGATCCACGGCATCATTAGCAGCTGTTAATCTTGTTGTCGGTAGCTGTGGAATTGGACACCAATTCTGCGAATGGCTGCACAAAGACCAAAATCAAAGTCTTTCATGTATATGCACCGTCGTTCCTAGTATGGTTCTATCGTTACGATTCTCCCCTGAAATATAAAGTGTATTTAGAGAAATATGAACTCGAAACTTTGAGCTTTAACTCATAGAATCGTGAGTTTTCAACCTTATCACCAGACTTGCCATGAATGGTTATGTTGGAAAAATATTTTTAGTTAGTATTTTCACGATGGTATTATTCTCACAAGACTGTTTGCCATCTTTCAAAGAATAATAATAATAATAATAAGAATAATGTTTAGGCAATATTGAGAAGTTTCCCGTTTTATTTCTGCAAGTGTAATCTTCGTTTTATGGGAAGTGACTCTTAAGGAGTTAATTCCTCGTTGTTTGAGTAGATGTATTTTGATTCGTTTTCATGACCATGAAACTTGTCATCTGCATGCCGTCTTCTAAGACACAAAGAGAACACAAATTAAATTGGGAATAAAAGTTTATTGTTTTGGACTATGAATTAGTGCTTGCTAATTACTTATTATCACAAGTCACGAGTTGTATACTTAGTTCACCCTCGTTTAGAAGAAAGTATTACTGTTTTTTTTTTTTTTCTAATCATCTGTTCCTTAAATTAAGATGCTTAGATAGAATTAACTAAAAAATAAGGATATCTATAGAAAAGTAAGTGCAGCATCTATTGTAGACAAATTGAAAGAGATTGTTTGTGTTGATTTAAACATGTCTACTGTAAACCAACAAATATTCTAATTAAAAAACGAAAAATATTAATTTTAGACAAATTTGGCTATGCTTTTAAGTTGTAAAATGCAAATAGTTATACATGTTTTATACAAATATTTTTGCTCACTTCCTCTAATAATTTAAAGTTCGTGATGCGATGAAGGCAAAAAGAAAATTGCAGCAGGTTCACTGATATTACAGAGCATGTTGTACCTCTTCACACAGCTACATGTGCAAATAATTTTTTATGTTGATAAAATAATAAATTCATTAATAAAATAAAATTCCATTTTAAAAAAATAAATATTCTCATTGAGCCAATATTAGAATGTGTAAACTATTACCATAAAACAGAATGGTGAAATGGAATTTTTGAGTTAAAAACAACTCCTGAAGTGATAAAAATACAATCATAATAGCACCAAAAATCAGTCCTTGTAATTCACTGATATAAATGCTATGGATGAATGTTCAGAGATCATATTCATGAATGGTACAGATCCCTTTTCTTCTTCCTCTATCTTTTCTCTGATCTATACGTCTGAAACTTGTAAATTCCATCACTCCAATAATATAATTTTGAGTGGAACTTTCTCACACTCATATTTTATATTTTATATTTGAGTCACGAACAGTAACTAAGTAGACATAACTCTGAACTATTTGTTGGTAAATAGTAACTAACGGTTAATTTAGATGCTCATCATTTCTCTCTCTCTCTCTCTCTATAAATATTACACACACATAAGTTTATATCATACAAATTTACTTCAATATTTTAAATTTTATTTAGGGGCATTTAAATATTTATTTTTATTTACATGTCAAGTTGAGTTCACTTTACTTAGTTAGATGAGAAATTTTCTTTGCTTAAATATCTAAAATCTATTGTCTGCTACGTAATTGTTGTTTTACTATGTAAACAACAATAAATAATATTTGTTTAATTGAATAGTATTATTTTATTTTATGCTACATGTCTAGATAGTGTAGAGTCAAACTAGTATAGGGATTTAGTAATTGAGTCCTAATCAGGTTTTGCATGAAAGCATATTGTTAAGTGAAAAGGTAACTTCAACATTAGTATTCTAACCATCAAGTTAATAAAACAATTAGAGTTTTTAAATGTATAAATAGAAAAAAAATTATCATTATCTCTAACAAGTATTAGCGTAACTTATATATATATATATAT
>CM038600.1:962602-974924 GCA_021533255.1 Ceriops tagal | reverse complement strand
GGCGGCGGCGGCGGCGGCGGCGGTGGTAGTAATAGAGTTGGAAAACTTGCAAGAGTTAACTCTGAGGCGAGTTGTGTGGGGCCCACCAGGGCGGTCAATTCGCCGTTGGTGGACAATAAGGTTAGTCATCTTAATCTTTGTGATGCTGGGGCCCATGTAAATAAAGAGAAGAGAGACCCAAAGATGAATCAGAAGAAGCATTCAGATGCTGTCAACCGGAAGGACAAAACTGGTCCGGAGACCAACAAGAAGTTGAAATCGAATAGTGGAGTGAAGAAAGGTGGCAAGGAAGAAGTTCTTGGATTTGGTTCTGGGAAGGACAGGTATCTGAAGGAGTCGTTTAAAACGTGTGAGGAATTGTTGGAGAAATTAATGAAGCATCAATATGGATGGGTGTTTAACGCACCTGTGGATGCGAAGAAATTGAAGTTGCACGATTATCATAAGATTATTAAACATCCGATGGATTTGGGCACAGTGAATAGTAGGCTGGGAAATAATTGGTATAAGTCACCGAAGGAGTTTGCACATGATGTGAGACTGACATTTAACAATGCCTTGACATATAATGAGAAAGGGCAGGATGTGCATTTTATGGCAGATGTGTTGCTGAAGATGTTTGAGGAGAACTGGGCAGCTATTAGGACTCCGTTTCAATTTGATAAAGAGTCTGCAAGGAGTAAGGACACAAGTTTGCCAAGACCCAGCTCAAAAAGGGCTCCAACTACTACTACCTCTGCTCCTGTTAGTGCTCATACTGCCACTCCAGTTCCTCATCCCCAGCAAAGGCCAGTAGAGGCGGGGACTTTGGATAGATCAGATATTGATGCTATGCCTGTGGATTCCAGGTCAAAAACATCAAGAGTGACAAATACTGTCACCAAGCAGGGGAGGACACCAGTGTCAAAGAAACCTACAGCAAAGGACCTGGAGAATAGGGAAATGACCTATGAGGAGAAGCAGAGATTGAGTCTCGACCTACAGAGTTTGCCTTCAGACAAACTGGATAGTGTAGTCCATATTATTAGGAGGAGGAACCCTGACCTTTTCCAACAAGAAGATGAGATTGAGGTGGACATAGAGTGTTTTGATACTGAAACACTGTGGGAACTTGATGGGTTTCTGACTAATTACAAGAAGAGTTTGAATAAGAACAAAGAAAATGTTGGAACTATTATCCCAGAGACTGTAAGCCCTTAAACCAGCACGTAGTTGAACATTTGTTTGAGTTTCTGACATGGATATCTTGTTGGCTGATAATTGTTCATCTCATTACATGTGCAGTATAAGATATGTAACACTGAAGGGGCACACAATGAACCAGGAGGAGGTAATATATTGAATTCATGAGAATTTCTTTAATCTTTATTCAGGTTCATCTTTTCTTGATTCAGATGATATTTTGATCTTCATGCACCCAATAAATTTATGAATTTGTTGATTTTCAAGTGGTTGAAAAAGTTATTACCAGATATTCTTCACTTCCAGGAAGAGAGCTTGGACATAATTTGAGCAGATCATGCAGTTCAAGTAGTTCTAGCGATGACTCTAGGTCCTCTTCAAGTGGTAAAGGAAATATCTTGTGTTACCTTCAATAGAATAGTTTAATGAACAGGATACTCATTTGATTGGAATACCAATTATGAATAAAAATTGGATTCTTTGACTCATTTTGATGCCAAATACGCAGAATCTGGCCAGGGTAGTTCCTCAGGATATGGGTCAGATGCAGGACAATGACATAGGAGTTGTTGATTCAATTCAGGTAGGGGTTTTATTCCTGGTTATTGAATTCTAGAGCTCTTGTTTCTGTGAACTACAGTAGCACTGTCATTGAAAAAGATGACAATTCCTGAATCAATGATTGTAAGGTTAATAGCAACATATTATGGGATCATATGATATCTCCAGTGTTAGCAATTTAATTTGTTCATTTATATTTTAGTGAATTTCATTTGATCTGGCTGACATTTGTGGTTGGTGACAACTCACATCTTTGTTGTTCAAACTCCTGATCACATGATGTATCAAAATATATATATATATACATATATTGATGACATGTATATGTCAACATGTTCTACACTCAACCAATGGTAAAATGTTTTTTTCATCACTGAACTTATCAGTAATGTGCAAATACATCTGCCAATTTCAATTAGTACCAAGCACATTAGATAACTCATATGCCTGTTGAAATGTCCCCACTCTATCATACACCGTTAACAGTCATACAAGTTCAGATGTGATCAATACAAATCAGAGTTTAAAGGTGGATTTGCACATTACTGTGAGTTCAGTGATGAAAAGGATATTTTACTCCCCACAAGGTAGAAGACACCTAGGCAGGGGTCATAATTAATCAAGACATTGAAACGAGAGTCAGACACATAAAGTTCTACTTTGGATCACAATTAACTGTTTAATTAGTGCCTAAGTTCTGCTCTGGCCAAGTACCATTATCTGAAACAATTCATTTCCTTCTTGGGAGTGGACGCTATTGTAATTTTATAAGTAGCATAAGAGTGTGCCCAGCTTCTGTATCATGTGCTGCTTCTAGCATCTCAAGTCGAGAATGCTCAAAAGGGAGAACTTGTGTTCATTTGACATACAGCTTAGAATATCCATACCTTGTGGGGTGTCAGGAACAATTGGCAATTAAATGAAAATGCTAGATTTAAGAGTGTGTTTAACCTGTTACCTACTTGGCATGTAACTAAAGGAAAAATCTGAGGGCATCAAGGAACAATAATGTTTATATGACTACATGGTAGATCTCAAGTGGTGTGCAATGCATTTGAATCGAGGCCCTCGCTGCCAAAGATGTTGGTATATGCTTGTGCTTTGTTTTGGCAATAATTCTCTGTTGGGTTAAACATGACACTGTGTTTGTTACTTTTGCAGCTGATCCCTTATTGTAACTTGACTCCTGATTTCCTGCACGTTAGGATTCTCTGGAATTGACAATTGAAGGCATAATTCAAGTTGAATTTTTTGCTCAACGAAACCGCCGTAGAAGGTGTGATGAACACTTTAAACGTTACACCGCAATGGCATTGTTGATAAAACTCAAATGGAAGAAGTCTGGAATCGCATATTGTAATTGCTAATAAGCGTTTTTTTTTTTGGGGGTTAACCACATGTTTTCTACTGGACAACATCTAGCCATCTTTTATGCTTGACGGTTTTAATGTAAATATTTTAACAGCTCGAAGCCTATCCATTTTTGTCAATTGTCTAGGCCGATACTCTGACATCAAAACTTTACATTGGATGGAGCTTACGGGGTAAAAACAAGGAAAATCTCAAATTAATTCCTAGTTCTCATGACAGTCACCAAAGTGCCTATCACACTCTTGATTGAAGGGGTATCAACCACTCCCCTCTCTGCAACCTGACGGCTTCCAATCCATAGGGTGGCATTATTGATAAACTATTTGGTTTTTGTAAGCCTACTCTACAGGAAATAACTCCCGAGCCGGCGCTGCTGGCAGCAATAAATACAAAGCTGATGAATATGAAATGCAAAATTTGAATGTTTCCATGATGAGAGGAGTATGACCGGCAGAAAAATGAGTTCTACTGGTTGGCAAATTTGATTCCCTTCTCAATCGATGCTTTGAGCTCAGGCTTCAGCTTCTCCAGGCCTTCCTTTTCGTAGTCGGAGATAAGGCCCAATCCTAAAACTTCATCCACGCCATTCTTTCCAAGTCTAACCTGCAAGGATGACCACCAAATTTGCTTTACAACTTGGAAAAGCACTAAATACCACAGCATAACAGACGCGATCATCATCGATGATAATTTGGTGGTCATCAAATAACACGGACAACTATGCATCCTAGAAACTAAAAAGATACTTGGTACCTAACAATAAACTACAGATGCATTAGAGCATTAGCTAAGTTAAAATTATTTGTCAATAATAAGAGATAACAGAGAAGATTATGCAAACAAATTCACCTATTCACAAGTTTGCCTTTCTTTTTTTTTTTTTTTCTTTGGTAAGGTAGAATTCTAATTCCAGGAAAAAAAAACAACACAGAACAGAGGACCGCCACTGCATGGCTTGTTTCACTTAACAGGAGAAATAATAGAGTCGTGCCCACGGCAGTGCAGAAGCCTGTATTGCATAGAAATGAGTTCAAAATTTCCACAACGAAACAACAGGTAATTTGCATGACAAGGGGTCAAAAAAAGGTCTAAGTATCACAAGGGTTTTAGACCTTGCTGAAGACGTGTTTAACTTCAATTACCTTTGAAGCAAAGAATGGAAGTTCAGTTACATTTGACTGTACAAACGAACATTCCACCACATCTGGAACCCCATTCAGCCCCTTCAAGCAGGCATCAGCAAAAATGGCTCCTGCATAGCTGCAGAGAAGGCCTTGTAAGGTAATAATGTTGTTTCAAAAGAAGCCCAAGATGAACCACCGTGTATAATAAAAACTTACGCCATGGACAATGTTGCAGAGCCCTTTCCAGCCTTCGCTTCAACAACTTCCGTTCCACCATCTTGTGTCCTCTTTGTGAGTGCATGGATATCTTCATCAGAAAAATTGGCTTTTGGTGTGGCCTAAAAAACATTAAAAACAAACAATAAAAATTAGCATAGCCTACAAAAGCAACTTACAGAGAAAAATATGTTAAGGACACCATAATATCTTAAAGGACTAGGAATGGAAGAAATCAAGTACTTCTGAGAAAAGTGGAAGAATAGTTATCCCCGCATGGCCACCAACAACTGGTACATTAACCCCTGCAAACAATGGAAAATAAAAAAGCCCACTTCAGCTTGGTAACCCCACAAACTCATTAGTTCAACAGCTAAAAAGACAGATCATAGACTCCATTCAAAAGCTTGGAAACATAGGAGTGTTTTATAAAAGAGACTGTCCAATAGAAACTTGGTCCACTAATGAACAAAAAGAAGTAAAAAGAATGGGCTACTTAATCATCCCTTCAGCATTGAACTCAGTTCTCAGCAGATAGACAAAGAACAGAGAACAAAAGTAGGAACCACATTTTGGAAAAGAAGCAATTAAGCCAACCTGAAACTGGCATTTTAGCCTTCCCAGCATAGAAAGTCTTAGCCCTAACCACATCAAGAGTAGTCACACCAAACAATTTTTTCTCATCAAAGGTTCCTGCTTTCTTGAAAACCTCAGCCGCTATAGGAACTGTTGAATTCACCGGGTTGCTTATCATGTTAACAAGTGCCTGACAAATGAATACAATTTCCAAAATTGTCAGCAAAAGATACCATAAAAATTATTTAAAAAAAAAAAAAGCAATCAAACACCCATAGTTGATCTAGTTGGAAGGAACCAAAAGTGAAGGAGAAAAAGTAATATGGCAAAGGGAGGCAAAAAGCTCAATTGGTTTTGACTGCCTCTGCCTCCTTAACATATTGCTATCCCTTCTACTTTTCATTCCTTCCCACATAACCCTAACCCAGTCAATTGGTTTTGACTGCCTCTGCCTCTGCCTCTGCCTTCCAAATTCTGTGTGGTTAATACAATTTGATAGTCTAAAAATATCAGTGGACTATACATAACCCTAACCCAGTTAAAAGATACCAAAATGAAGCGCACACATCCACTGCAACAGGTCCATAGGTATAAAAACATGTTGAAAAAAGCAACAGATAAGACAGATCCTCCCAGTCCAACTTAACGTAGACAGATCCTCCCAGTCCAACTTAACGTAGACAGATCCTCCCAGTTCAACTTAACGTAGACAGAAAAACTAAGTACTCACATTTGGGCAGTACTTTGCGATTGCTCCACAAAGGTCCTTAACAATTCCAGCATTGATGTTGAAGAGGTCATCACGAGTCATTCCGGGCTTTCTTGGCACGCCAGCCGGGATTATTACAACATCGGACCCTTCCAAGGCTTTACCAAGTTGTTCTTCACCCATGTACCCAGCAACCTGAGGATATTTAAAGTCAAGCATTAATCATAGTGATGCATATGTCTAAACACAACTAGAAAGGAATCCATAAAAACAAAAGACACCCAGAAAGGAATTAAAAAAAAAACAAAAAACAAAAAACAAAAAACAAAAAAGAAGAAGAAACTGATCAAGTGGGTCCTTGATTACAGTCATATGGATAGAAACACTGTGGGAATGAAGAACCTTCGGCACGCAACTGCAGATGAGAGTTGAAATCAGATCAAATACGAAACAGCCACCGCCTGAACGAAGCAAAACTTAGAATTGAACGAATCCCTTACTTAAACCCACAACAACAGATGAAGCCATTCTTTTAGAAAGAAGAACGAAAAAAAAAAGAAAAGGGGAAAACTCCGTGTGCATGCACGTCTTTGTGTATATACGTATATATATTATGTACCTCAGATCTAGTGTTGATGTGGCTAACATCGGCGGCGACGCCGGGGGTGTTGGCGATATCGTAGAGGGCAAGGCTGGAGACGAGAGGGTTAAGCTTCATAAGCAGAGCCAAGGGTTGACCGATCCCGCCAGCGGCGCCGAGAACCGCGACCTTGCGGGAGGGGAGGGGCTCGGAGGCATATCCACGACGGAGGAGATGAGGGATGGAGGAGGTGTTCGTTAGGGTTTTGATAGATCTGAAAACTGTGCTCCTCATTTTCGACGACTCGGCAGACAGAGCGCAAAAGGCACGAAGAGAAGAAGAGAACGTGCGAAAAATGGAAATGTGAAGACCAAAAAGAGGCGGCAGAGGGGTCGACAGACAAAGCTTACTACTGCACGGGAAGAAACAGACAAGCGGTTGACAGTTCCGAGGAGACCCGTTTTCGTTGTCGGTCTGTTGTCTGCGTGAAAGCAAAGCCCAGCTGCTAACCACGCTATCTCGTGATCTACGGTGACAAGAGCATATGATTCGTTGCTCCATATAAACTTATTTTTCCATATCTGATGGGCCCAAGCATCTTTCTGTTCGTCTGTCAAAGGTAAAAAATTAAACAACTTTCACTTCATTTTCTTTTGTTCCGCAAAATAGAAAATTGGAATCAAGCGAAAGAAAGTTCTATAAATCAAGCATTTCATTTATTATATATATGTTTCATATTTCATGTACACAGTTATTAATAAAAGACCTTTTTTTTTTTAAATCTTTAGTTTATTCGTATAAATGAAATGCTGATCACCTACTAAAATGATAAAATCTATAAAATAAATATATTTGTAAAAATAATTATCATGAAATCATAATAATGAAATATATAGTGAACCAACAAAAAAATAGTTTTTTTATTTTTTGCCTTTATATTTTTCTCAATATTTTTAGGATATGAAGTCTCGAATACCTCTGCTCCTTCAACGTTAAAGCCTTGCGCAGCTCTATCAACTAGAGTTGATTTTTTTTTTTTTTCTGCAAATGAAACTATTGTCACACACATTATTGTACTTGAAAAATTTTCCAATGCATAAAGTCGCATACGAGAATTTGAAGGACATTATTGGATAAGACAGCCAAATGGTAATTCACTAATCTAATCTGTATGATCCATGCAAATTGTCAACAATGTTAGCTGCACTGTGCTGAGAATTTTATGATTTTTTTTTTTTTGAGAGAAATGCACTGTTTTATCAGTATCCTATTCTTGGCCAGAACTAGTGATCAATGGCTTCTTGTTGACCAAATACTACAATTAGGTTGCTTATCATTGGCAAGCTAATAACCAAGTTCAAATGACTAGGGAATGCTAAATACTGCCGTCTGAATTTCAAAGAGCTAAGAGCACAAAATAATGGAAATGAGAACCAACAAACTTGAAAAGACAACGGTAGCTGAGATCCAACTTAGCGAACTTGATGTGCCACCTTTCCCCCCATAGAGATTTCAAAGCAAGGAAACTAAAAGCACAAAATTTGAGCCAACTGAAAATTAAGATACCTACTGGTGGTTGAATAGAGTACTGCTTTGTAGAAGACTTAGATTTCAAGATACACCTTAAAAAATAAGACCAACAGAGCTGCCTATCTACAATTATGACCAATAACACAACCAAGCCATCACCTTTGTCCACCCATCCCAAATGGTGATCCAAACTCTACTTGATCGTCGAATTCAATCCGTCTTTCCTGTGGTACTAGCTTCTCTCCTTGTCCTAGGAACTGTCAGATTAGTCTCAGAAAATTTGAAGATCAACAAGAGCTTCATTTTTATGGTATATGGTAGTCAAGAAGGTGGCAAGCATAAAAAGCTCATCTTTGTTTCATCTGAAGATCGATTGGAGCAAGTGTGCAATGTCTTTGAAGGGAAATGGTTACGGGACAACGTATCCTATCCTCTTTACACAGAACAGAGTTGTCCTTACTTGGCGAAGCAGACCACTTGCCAGAGAAATGGCAGACCTGATTCTTTCTACCAGAATTGGAGGTGGCAGCCTAATGCATGCAATTTGCCCCGGTAACTTCTATTTGGATTAATGACAGTATATATCTCATCACCCCATGTGGCTGCTAATATCTGATTATCTTTTATCACCTTTCAAATGTGCCTGCTAGCCGGGGAATCAGGTTCTGTCTACTGAATTTTGATGACATGATGCATTGTTAATTAATTTTGATATATCAGTGGAAACCCAGAAGGCTTCTCATACATGTTCTGTGAATTCTTAGATTTGATCCGCTGAAGCTACTGGACATTCTGAGAGGCAAGAGGCTGATGTTTATAGGAGACTCAGTTCAGAGAAGCCAGTTTGAATCAATGGTCTGTCTGGTGCAATCTGTCATTCCCGAAGGAAAAATATCTTTTCACAGAATTCCACCCATGAAGATCTTCAAAGCTCTGGTGCATGCATCTATATTTACCTCTTCTTGGTTAAACCCTTCCAACATTCTTCATTTTCTTCAAAATATAATGAATTATGTCCAGCTTTACTGTTATGCACTGCAATAAGGTAACCATTGAACTAAAACTCATGGATTTCTTCTGCTGAATTTCCTGAAAGGGGTCATGGACAAATTGTTGAATTAGAATGTGGTTGCTGTAGTGGAATGCACCTAACAATCCGTAATCTAGGAGGACCTTCAGACTTAAGAGACTTTCGTTACTGAAATTTTAACAGAAAAGCCCAGAGAGAGCCAATAGTCTCCTTTCTATAAAAAGTTGCAACTTTTTCGTCTTTGATCTGTTCAGTAGTTAATCCCTACGGATACCTGCCCATAAAACTCATTCTTTGTCTCATTATTAATAGTTTGGGAGGTTTGAGCGGACTCATCAACTTACATAAGCAAATTACACGATCGTTTCCATGTAGCTGCATGCTGTAATGCATCACAAAGGTTTGACACTCCCATTCAGTCAGTGCCCTGCGGTTAATTTTAACCAGGCAAGCTGAGCAGATATACTGCTCATTGACCATTGATTCTGAATTATGTTTACGGCCGACAATTGATAAAAATATATAGGTGAAATCAAGGTGATTTTAACTTTAATTCCTTCAGGACTTTGATGCATCGATTGAGCACTACTGGGCGCCATTCATCGTCGAGTCCATTTCAGATGCAAAAAATCATACTGTCCTAAAGCGGCTTGTCAGTCTCGACTCCATAGCTAAACATGGCAAGAACTGGGAAGGAGTCGATATATTAGTTTTTCAGAGCTATGTGTGGTGGATGTACAAGCCTACAATCAATGCTACGTAAGCACTCGATCTTTAGCTCTTCTTGCCAATTCCAATTACATAATGAGATGGGGTTCAAAATTACAATTTCTGAATCATAGTTTGGTGCCAATTTTCTTGTTGGTTCTTTGATTAATCATATTTTATTGTCCCCACCTGATAACATGCAACAGAAGAGTGGTATTTGTTAAACTGTTTGGTTTCAGGTATGGATCACCTGATGACATTCGAGAATACAATGTCACCACAGCGTACAGATTGGCGCTAGAAACATGGGCGAATTGGCTAGAATCCAACATTGATCCTCAGAGGCAGAAGGTGTTCTTCATGAGCATGTCCCCCACACATCTGTGGTGAGCAGTGACTTTCTCCCAACAGATGCATTGTGGGTATTCCTCAAAACTAACAATTTTTCAACATGACCCCCCACTCTCTTGTAATGGTAGGAGCTGGGAGTGGAAAGCTGGAAGTGATGGAAACTGCTTCAATGAGTCATACCCCATTGAAGGTCCCTACTGGGGCACAGGTTCCAATCTACAGATCATGAAAATGGTTGGTGATGTCTTGCAAAATATGAAAATCAACGCAACATTTATGAACATCACACAATTGTCGGAATACAGAAAAGATGCTCATACAACAGTATACGGGGAGCGCAAGGGCAAGCTCTTAACAGAAGAGCAAAGATCCGACCCCAAAACCTTTGCAGATTGCATTCACTGGTGCTTACCAGGACTGCCAGATACTTGGAATGAGATTTTGTATGCATATTTGCTGCAGAATCATCAAAATCTTCCATAACATTGACATCACAAAAGCAGAAAACATCTCTCTAAATCGTCACCAAATTAATTTTGTTCACTGTTACCCTCCTTTTTTTTTTTTCTTTTGGGAAAACCAATTCTTTCTACTAATGATGCAAGGTTCTAAAATCACACTCCTTACAAATGAAGTACCCTCAATGTCAACTGCATAAAGCATATAAAGTACCAATGCGAGAAATATGAAAAATGTTAGAACTTTTGGGTAACTCCAAAAATCATTCCAGCAGTCTTCAATAGATTAATATTTCCATAAGTTATCATTCAACTTATTATTCAATATGTTTATACTTGGGATCCCAAAACCATAATTATTCACAGGAGGGGCGTGGTAATCAGCTTATTTACCTGAAGCAATGGGTTGCAAAACAAGACTAATAGGATCTTATTTACAAGAGTTCCCACTCATAGTCAAGCGTCTTGTGTGTTTGTGGATCAGGTTCTAAGGTTACAGTGGTTCTCGGTGACAAGTGACTCTGCACTGTATCTTGGCCACGCCCTTCATCAACCTCACCATACCAAATAGCTAGCTGCTCATAATCCTTGGCTAACCTCCTCCTCGAAGTAAAAGCGTCCTGGATTTTTTTCTTCAAAGAGAAAAGACAAAATTTAGTAGTGATCTCCTAGTTCATTATACCATTGCAAAGTACACAACAATTTGTGATAAAGGTAGTGCCTTCAGTCTTTCATCAGCCAGGAATAAACCACATAGAACAAAGATGCATTTATTAGCCATACTTTTCTTGAAAAAATGAAAGCCTGCAACTTGCAGTTTCTGTTGCATTTTCAAGTAAATAGCTTCTCATTTATACTCCTAATAAATTATGTTTAAGCATCACAGAACTAAGTCTACAATATACTTGCAAAGTTAACCAGATCTAACTGATTGAATACAGTTTCTAATCTTCAGAGAAGGACTAAAAAGCAAAACAGAAAATTCCACTGATTAATTAATTAATTAGTTTCCATATGCAAAATCAATTGTATTCCTTTTATCAATTTCCTTCCCCTTAGGCAGGGACAAAGAGGCACGAATAAAAACCTCACAAATCTCATTTCTAGGAAACATTCAGTAAGATGACACAAATACATATGAGGGTGATTAAGTCATGTAGCAAGGGCAGGATGGGCACAACCTTGTATGATCTGAGTTTGCGAGTTCGACGAGAAACTTCATAGAGCATGCTATCATCCACAATGACACAGCTTTCCTCAAGATTCACCTTGTCAGACAAACTAACAGTTTCCATTTCTGATAGATCATCACTTCTATAGCCAAAATCATCAGACAATCCTGTAGATCATTTTATGAATTAGCAAGAATAATATGTTTCCACCATAAGTAAAGTTACTGGCATGGAAAACCAAAAATCAAATATAAGATCACTTGCCAACCAAGATAAAAGGAAAACATAAGTATGCACATACATCAAGGTCAGAGCAATTGCAAGATGGAAAATTTCTTCACCTCAAATAAAATAAGAACATTCATTACAAGACCATGCAATGGCATCTAGTATGCATGCAAATTAAAGCATCTCAATGAAACTGACTCGTATGACCTTAACATTGTAGAACCATGAGTGAAACGTACATATGATCAACACTACTTAAAAAACGATGTCCATTGGAAAAAAAAGATTGTACTCAATATGGTGCCTACCATATATCTACACATTGAACCTTTGCTATTAAAAGTAAAAACCAAATTTCTAGACATCTTAAGATCTTGGCTGAAACTATCCTCACAATATAAACAAAATAATTAATGGATAAATTTTGACTGCTTTGTGCAACCAAGACAAGTCATAAAAATCTACCTCCAGAATAATAAAGATAGAAGTTCACATATTACAAACACAGTTTCAAGCTTTTTTTTTT
>CM038600.1:941774-952026 GCA_021533255.1 Ceriops tagal | reverse complement strand
GCTGCATGTTCCCAGGCACATTGTTGGACCATCCTGCATTTGGTGGCATTCCTCCCACATTATTTGGTGGCATCCCCGCCATATTGTTTGCTGGTGGCATCCCAACCATATTGTTTGCTGAGGGCATCCCTCCCATATTATTAGGTTGTGGCATCCCTCCCATGTTGTTTGGCATTCCCCTCATATTGTTCAGTGGCATTCCACCCATGTTGTTTGATGGTCCACTCATGTAGCTGTTAGGTGGGGGCGGTGATGGTGGTCCAGCTGGTCTGCCCATATTGTTAGATGACACTTCACCCATGTAATTGCTGGGAGGATTTGTGGGTGAGGGTGGTCCACCTGGTCTGCTCATGCTGTCCTGTGGAATCCCACCCATGTTGGCTGCAGGGTTCTGCATGCCCTGATTAGCCATGGCAGGCTCTCTGTTCTGGAAATCCCGGTTCTGCATGTTTTCCCTTCTCCTCTCAAAATTTCTTGACCTATCAAAATTACGAGGCCTATCATTGCGCCTATTTCTCTCATTCGCCTTTGCATTGTTTCTTATCCATTCCTCATGATATTTTGGATGGTAGGGCACAGCTTCTCCATTAATAAACGGTTCCCCTAAAATAATCAGAACATACAAAAAATAATTATTTAGAGAAGAGCCTATATATAACTACTGCTATAAAGATGGGGAAAAAAAGGAATAATAATAATAATAAGATATGTGGAAAAGCAAAAGGCTGGGAAGGGAGGGGGATGTTTGATTAAACTGAAGCTCCTGTCCCTCCTCACCAACCTAGCATAGAAATTAGTTGTTCAGCCAGTGTTGCAACATTTCCAGAGTTGTGAATGGTACCCAGGTTCCAAAAACTAGCAAAACATGCATTGCATTCCATACATCTGTGTCCCTCAGGAAGCAGGCAATACTTTAACCTTACTGTTGAGCTTACTCTAATAAAATGATGATTAACTTGTTCTCAGAAGTAAACAAGATTGAGTGACACTGCACCAAAAAAGTTATTTCCTAACACAACGTGGTACACCTAAAACAGAAACTTATTGCCTTAAAAAGGTAAAATATCAAAACATTCAAGATTGCTAGAAAATTGCCTTGCATTGCAACCAACCAAACATATAGTCTGCCATTGCCAATTTCAAGCCCAGGTAAAGGGAGAAGGATTGCAGTGAGTTGGCAGTTGACATAAAATCGGCCATATCCTTTATGAAATGAATCTTGCTTGCGATTTTGTTGGGGTGTTTCATACTCATGAGCTATATTAAAACTTGGGTGTAGTGAAAAATGGGTGACAGCACAAGGTGCACACAGCAAGTGATGTGCCATGCTAATGCCCTAGCATGGCAATAATATGCAAGGGTTTCTGCACTTTTATGGACGAGTAGATAAAAAAAGCTAGTCCATGGAAAGAGTATTCAGTGCATGGAGTATTCAGTTTGGAACTTAGAATATTGTTAGCTTAATAAAAGGGAATGGTGTGAAAAGATTTATGCAACTGACCACAATTAAATATGGGATTAAGACTTCATTATTATTGTTTGTTGTTGTATTCAAGATTGGTAGAATAGGAGAAACATAATCATATGAAATAAATGTCTTCTTGCAATTGCCAAATATCAAAGCTTGAAATTGCATGGACTTGATTCAGTTCCAAGGCGAAAAAATAAATACCACCATAACATAAACAATATAGACAGCTTATAGTTCTTACCTCCATAATCTTTGTTTTTGACATCCAAGTACGAATCAGGTAGAACCCAACGAACTCTGGGCAATTCTAGAAAAAGTATAATTGCATAACTCAACCATCAATCCCACTTTAAACAGCAAAGCAACGACATCAACCAATATCTAAAAACAGACTTACCTTTGATCTTATAAGAAAGCTCTTCAGAGACAAGAGCACCAAATGCATAGTAGCATCTGGTGGAGACTGAGTACATCTTCATTCTTGCTTCCTCCTCACTGTTAAAAGGATACAAATGAAATGATCAAGACCTCATGCAAAACAATTAGGAGAGTTGCATCCTCACCATTCCACTAAAAGAAGAAACTCCAACAAAGGAGAAATATGTAAATAATGGTAGCCGAAACTTTAATTACAGAAAAAAAACAAGTTACATTTTACGTTTTCCACAGGATACACAACTTCCTACTATGGTATTTTTCATTTTCCATGAGATAGACTTCTTATTATGGTAATGGTAATGGTAATTCAACATTAAAAATCATTTGAAATTGCTAAACAGAAGCTGAAATTCTGTTTACTGCTAATTGCCAATAAACACAATTTCTAAATAATAAGAAAAACACAAAGACTATCAGTCCACCACGCCATATAAAGGAGGCTGCGACCCATTAGCGCCCACTAGCAAGCAAGCAGCTATCAACCACTCTTAGCAGATAGATAACAGAGGGTGCAACAATAGAAAACTAAGCAATATCAGTAAGCACCAACAAAACAAAATGGCACCAAGCTATATTTCCCATTCCTAATTCAAGGAAATGCCAATACTTGATCTATCTGAAAGAATCCTCGAAAAAGAAAACATTGCTTGGCATCTACAGTGTATAATACAGAAAGAAAATGTAAAATTTCAAATTTATTTTCAAAATCTCCCACTTCCAAAACAAGAGGAAGAGAGCTCCATCAAGAAAATATCCACAAGGAAAAAACCACAAAAAATGTTAAAACAACACAGAAATGAAATCCATGATCATCTGTATGATAAGGGTGAAATGAAATCCATGATAATTTGTATGATAAGGGTGAGATAGAGCTTTACCTGCCGACAACCATAGCTAGGGTTTTGATATAGCTATCAATAATCTCATCCCTAGTAGGATCTCCTTCAGGTTTTTCCATAACCACGAGCCAGTGCTCAAAATCGCAGCCATCAAGCAAGATGGTCTCCTTGGGAGGGCGATTGGACCAGTTAGGATTCTGATCGTTAAGAGACGAGGAAGTTGCGCGAGTCGAGAAGCATCGGGGCGAGAAAGCTATGGAACGGTCTGTGGCGGCGGTTGCAGAAGAGAGGAGACGGAGGGCGGAGCGGATGAAAGAGGATGGGCGAGAAGAAGAGGGAGAAGGAGAGGGAGTCGAGAGAGAGGAGAAGAAGCGAAAGCGGAGAGAAGAGCTTATAAGGGTTCTGGGGGCGGGGGTCAAGAGAAGAGACCTGGAGAGGGTTTGAGTGGCCATTCTTCGAGGAATTTTGCAGAAAACGCTTCTGAGAACGAATACCTAGAGAGAGAGAGCTGTTGAGGGTGAGTTTTCAGTCCCTGGGACCGTTTGAGGGTTTTTGAAGGGCTTTTGTCCTTGGTCCAATAAAAATGGCTTTTTTTTTCTTTTTAAATTATTAAATAAATATTTGCGTATAAAACATCTTCTTTGCTAATCCATCCTTCTAGCCTCGACAAAGTTCACATGTGAGGTATATATATATATATATATATATATATATATATTATTTTTAAAATAATTTTTTATTTTATAAATAATATTAATTATAAAAAATAAATTTATCCATTTAATACAAGACACTATTATTATCTTTTTATCAAATAATTTAAATGATAAAAAGTTATCTCTTTTAATAAAAATAATATTTTCATAATAAATTTAGGAATTTTTCTTAAATTTAACGTTATTTCTTTTTTATAAAATAGGTTAATCCTTTCTTCTTCTTTTTTTGTTAAGTAAAATTATTGTTTTTGGTGGTGAATCGGATAATAATTGGAATGGAATTGAGTCTACTTCTATCCCTAATTTGTGTAAACATTGAATAAACATCACTTGTCTAAATACCTTTTGCTTGAGCCTATTGAAAAAAATTAATAATAATAATAATAATAAATTATTTATTTAAATTTTGGTTAATAGACTAAAGTACAAAATATTAAAATTTAAAACAATTTTTAATTAAATACCAATGTAAATAAAATCAATGATTAATTATATATTTTAAATAGATTAATTTAGATTTTTATCTCTCATCGTTATATATGCCTAACTTTTGGACTCAGCATTACATAGGAATTCTCACTTTTGCTACTGAAATCTATAAATTTATTTTTTTTCTTTCTGTATTTAAAAAATAATAATAGTTAACATTTAACTATTAAAATATTTTTGTTGACGTGTCAGTCAAGCAGTACGTGGAGTGTAAAAGCAAATATTTTAGTTTATTTACCCGAAAAGGCGAATATTTCGCCAAGCATTGCTTAACAGAAAACGATAGATACTCGACTTTGTCAATTTTGTAAATTTTGATTATTTTTATCACATTACTTTGTGCTTTTTTTTAAAAAAAAATTAAGTATTAATACTTAAAAATTAATATAATAAGAAAAACATAAATTAATAATAACTATCTTGATTTCACTAATACATATAATTAAATATAAAAAAATTCTTGAAATATTTTTTATTATTTTTATATTACTTTGTATTTGTTAGTACGTAATGATGACTTATACTTTTATCTCTTAATATTTATAATATTTTTTTTATCAAAAATGGTCAACAAAACCATTTTCTCTCTCTTTTAATTAAAAAATAACTAGTAGTTAGGTATTAATTTTAAAATATCTACGTCTTTTAACGGGAGAAAGGGATATTTTATACCCTATTTCACTTACATTGTGTTTGAGAGAGGAAAAAAAAAAGAAAAGAAATGAATTAATGCACGCATCTAAAAAATATTTTTAGAGGAAATTAACAGAAAATTTAATTTTTCTTCATAATTTATTAAATTCTTTTTTTTTTAAATTAGTAAAAATATTATTAATTCGTTTATTTTTTCTATAAAAAGATTCTATTTTCTATATAGTAATTCTATTGTAAAAAATAAATTTGATATTTTATACATATTATTTTACTTTTCCTCAATTTACACATTTTCTTAAATAAAAAAATTTTAGTTTTCCTTCTTCTCTTAACTCTTCTCCAAATACACAAAAAAAAAAAAAGATGAAAATGTTTTCACCTCCAATTTTTCTCTCTTGATTTTTTTTCTTCCTTTATTTTCTTATCCAAACGTAATGTTAACTCTGCGAAAACGTAATTCTCTCATTTTGGGGTGAATGATATATTTTATACCCGAATTTAACATGATAAAATAACTCAAAATATAACAATTGCATAAATTTTGAAAAAAAAAAAAAAAAGGAATTTGTTCCTTCATCGTCTTCCACGGACTTTAGTTGTCCTTAATTTGTCAAGCGGTTTCTTTTAGGTGCCATGGAGTATGATGCCTTTTCATCTGGTTCAATCCGCAGGCTCATCTTCTTCAACGAAGCTGTGAGGGACCACTCTTTTTTTTTTTTTTGGGTTATGTATAAAAAAATAAAAAAGATTGTTCAAAGGTTTCACCCAGTGGAAGTCTCCAAAAGCTCCTTCATCCCCTGCGAAGGAGTTCTAGATTAAAGAATTGCAAGCTGTACCAATATAGCTTGAGGAACGATGATTCTCCAACCAAATTTGTTGACCCTGGCTGTTGGGTTGGGAAGATGGCGAGGGCCACCAACATTAAGCATAAGCAGTCAATATTTAGCTCACCTGTTTAGCTTCCGGAAAAGCAACCTCTTAATTATTCGGCTTGGCAATTCTCACGCATTCCAAACTTCCACCAGAAATGCCACCTTCTCTAGCCAAAATAGAAGACGTAGCCCTGTCAAGCTATGGCCAAAACTGCCTCGGCACAATTTAGCTATTGCCTTTTCTTCTCCCGCTCTTCTTCACGTACCACAAAATTTCTGTCCACCCTGATCATCTGAATGGAATTGCCAGTAAAGTCACCGGCCTCCGGGAGCCGGAAAACCTCACATAGACTAGAAACCAAAAATTTATCCTACAAGTTATGCGGCACATTTGATAAGCTCAGCAGCAAATGGATTTGCTGTGGTCGGACTCCAGATATTAAGTTCATTCTGCAAGATGTAAATTGTGAGGCCAGGCCTGGAGAGATAACTGCGATTGCGGGTCCCAGTGGTGCAGGAAAGACTACCTTGCTAGAAATTCTTGCAGGGAAGATAACGACTCCGGCTGTGTCTGGTCAGGTTCTGATAAATAGCAGGCCTATGGATGCAAAACACTTTCGGAGATTATCCGGGTATGTCAGCCAAGATGAAGCCTTGTTTCCATTGCTTACGGTCCAAGAGACGCTGGTCTATAGCGCGCTTCTGAGGCTATCAAGAGAGCGGAAAGAGGTTGCCATTAGAGTGAGGAGGCTAATGAAGGAGCTTGGACTGGAACATGTGGCGCATACGAGGATTGGGGAAGGATCAAAGTGGGGTCTTTCGGGTGGTGAGAGGCGCAGAGTTTCGGTTGGAGTTGAATTAGTTCATGACCCTGCTGTTGTTTTGATCGACGAACCGACTTCAGGTTTGGATTCAGCATCAGCTCTTCACGTAATTACTCTACTCAAGTCAATGGCAGTTCATCAAGGTAAGACCATTGTTTTATCTATACACCAGCCTGGTTTTCGGATCCTCGAGCTGCTCGATCGGATTGTCTTGCTTTCTAGTGGACTAACAGTGCATAATGGTTCGTTGCATTCTCTTCAAGAGAAGCTTAAGTTTGCTGGACATCACATTCCTCGCCATGTCAATGTGCTTGAATTTGCTATCGATTTTATAGAACGCCTGGCCATGCAGAACTCAGTGTCACTTTTCAGGCAGCGTTTCCAGGAAAGCAAAAGGATAGAAAATCATATAACGAGCTTTGCATGTGCCACTGATTATCAAGAGAACCTCAGAGGCTATCCCAATTCTGTTTTGGAGGAGGTTTCGATCCTAGGACAACGATTTTGCAGTAACATTTTCAGAACCAAGCAATTGTTTGTCACAAGACTAATACAAGCAGTTGTGGCTGGACTCGTACTCGGGACGGTGTTCTTGAATGTTGGCAATAAGACAGGGAAGGCTGCTTTACAGACTCGAATCGGTTTTTTCGCCTACAGCCTCACCTTTTTGCTGACTTCCACAACTGAAGTCCTGCCAATTTTCCTGCAAGAGAGAAGGATATTAATGACAGAGACTTCGAGAGGAGCTTACAGAGTTTTCTCTTACGTTCTATCAAGCACCCTCGTCTTCCTTCCTTTTCTTTTGATGGTTGGTCTTCTCTATGCCACCCCAGTCTATTGGCTAGTCGGTTTGAGGAAGGATACTGATGGATTTGTATACTTCTCTCTTGTCGTGTGGATGGTGATCCTAATGTCCAACTCTTTTGTAGCATGCTTCAGTGCACTGGTGCCGAATTTCATCATGGGTACATCAGTGATTTCAGGGCTAATGGGATCTTTCTTTCTCTTTTCAGGCTATTTCATATCAAAGAATAGCATACCCAGTTACTGGATTTTCATGCATTATCTGAGTTTGTTTAAGTACCCATTCGAGTGTTTCTTAGTGAACGAGTATGGAGGTGAGCGAGGCGAGAGGAGGTGCCTAGAATTTGATGGTGGGGAATGCAACTTGTATGGAAGCGAGTTCCTGAAACAGCAGGGCCTAAGAGACGCCGACAAATGGAACAATTTGGCCGTAATGGTCGCGTTTATTATTGGGTATAGAGTGTTGTGCTTTCTCATTCTGTGGTGCAGATGCTATAGACGATGATGAACTACACACACAAACATTTGTTTCATCTATTAACTTTATACAAATGAATTATTTATTTATTTGTTTCTCATTATACATGATTATACGATCGGGAAAACGTATTTCTCACGTTTTCAACATATTCCTTGTCAAATTGAAAGAGAACATCTCCGTCCAACACCGCTAACCGGAAGCATGCCCTGCCAACCCAACATGAGATCCGACTATTTAGGCTTTGTCTTGCCTTGGAAGTAGTCGGATATTGTGTCGTCCACCAGCCAAGGACAACATAATTGATAATTACTAGATCCTACCTAAAGTTGATTGTTTTTTTTTTTTTTGTGGTTGGGGTGAGGAGGCTGGGGTGGGGGTAAAAGTTAATGGTAAGTTTTGGGAGGAGGTCTGACGTGAACGCATGACGTCAATTATGCTAATTTTTTCTTTTAAAAAAACTGAATTTTCGGACCAAAATGACATGTTCATATATAAATAAAATGGGCATGTAATAACTAGGACAAAAGGTGTAAAAGAAAACTATAATAAATATTTATCATAGTTTAGTTGATATTTTTAATATTCGTTGCATGTTTTATAATTTTTTTTTCCAAAAATATTTAAGTTGTAAAAATTTTTATGTATTAGAACAAAAAAATAATTTTTATAAAAATTTTACCTATTTATCAATAAATATTATTTTTATTAAAATAAATAAATTCTTTCATATTTTATCAAATAATTTTATTGATAAAAATTATTTAATTTAATTAAAATTTATATTATAAATTATTAATTTTTTAATAATATGTAATATTACTTAGACTTAAAATTTGTAGATTGTATATTTCGTAAGAATAATTAAATTAAAAAATTTAGAATTAAATATAAGTTGGCAAGTGATAAATTAGTACGTAAATCTTACATGGTAAAAAAAATTATTTATTTTTACTTGAAACGAATTATCAAAAAATAAAATATCATATTGCACTACGTCTTGTTAACTTTGTTACATGCTTTTTCTTTTTTTTTTTTGGGCAAGAACTTAATTTTTTTTAAAAAAATTCTTTTTAAATTACACATGTCTTACTAACTAGATCACGGCATTCTTCCCTGATAGAAATATTTAGTTTAGCTATCCGTCTCTTGAAAATAATTAAATAACCCTAAACTCGGGATTTGATTTCGTTTAAATATATATATATATATATAAAAGAGAAGTCTATTGATTTTTTTGTTATTTTTATTAATTTATTTTATAATAAAAATTTAAATTTCTCGACGATTGCGGTTAGTCTACAGGCAGACAGGCAGACGAGGCGTACCTTTTCGGGCAGCAGAGAAGTCTATGTTTAAGTGGTACGGTGTCGGATCGGCGGTTCCGAATTCTGAGTCTGTTTGATTTGCGATTGTTATTCACGTAAAACCTTTAGTTTCCATATATAGGTTTTGTATTCAGTGCGTGGTTTCTCATGAAAAATAAATAAATAAAAAAAGAATAGAAAAAGCCATGCCGTATTCCCCCAAATCCTTCTACTACCGCCCATCGCCGCCGTTGTTGCCGTCGTCCACTCGCAGATCAGCGGCCCTGATCATCTCCGCCCTCCTCATCGGCCTCTCCGGCTTCATCTTCGGCCTCACCGCCAACCTATTCGTCCCTCGCCGCCCCACCAACTTCCAGCCTCGATCCGTCCGCGTCCTCTGGGACACTAGTACTAGTCGCAATCCTGACCATGATGATGATGTTAACGAAGGTAGGCTACATGTCTTGGTAGAAGATGAGGGAAACGGAGTCGTTTTAGGCGACCAGCTTAAGAAAAGGCACAAAGTTATGGGTTTTGTGGGGATCCAGACCGCTTTCGGGTCGGCGGGTCGGAGACGCTCTCTGAGAAAGACATGGTTGCCGTCCACTCGCCAGGGCCTTCAACGGTATGCGTTTTCCGTTTTTTTTTTTTTTTCTTTCAGAATGCTTGAAGTGTTGAGTTTTATTATTTTCACTTCCTTAAATTTGGAGTGTTGATTATGTTCAATTTATCAACTTTAACTATGAAGATTAGAAGAATCTACTGGTCTGGCATTCAGATTCATCATTGGTAAAACAAATGACAAATCAAAGATGTTGCAGTTGGACAGGGAGGTTGCGGAATACGATGATTTCTTGCTGTTAGATATTGAGGAACAGTATAGTAAGCTTCCTTATAAAACGTTAGTGCTGATGATTTTTTGGGCACTCTTTTTCTTTTTTGTTTGTTGTTGTTTGGCAAGTGAGGCTGCACATTGTGGAATCTCAATTATCTGAATTTTTCTCCCCCGATTGTTGCTGCAGGTTAGCCTTCTTTAAGGCTGCCTATGCACTCTTTGATTCCGAGTTCTATGTTAAAGCTGATGATGACATCTATTTGAGGCCAGGTTGGTCAATTCGCAAAAGTTTATCTCTTGTGTCCAATGATTATTCTCTACCTTTGTTTTTGAATCCTTTTTGTCTTTGGTATTGATGTCTCTTAAATGATTGCCAGATCGACTTTCGACATTGTTGGCAAAAGAGCGTCCTCACTCTCAAACTTACCTTGGCTGTATGAAGAAGGGAGTGGTTTTCACTAATCCAAAGCTTAAATGGTCAGTTATATTTCTATTTCAACAGTTTTTTCTTTCCTTCTTTTTTTT
>CM038600.1:849408-933806 GCA_021533255.1 Ceriops tagal | reverse complement strand
AAAAAAAAAAAAAAAGAGACAAATCAATGAGATAGACGTTAGGCTGAAGTTAACATGACATTAGGTTCATTGAAACGTGACACATGGCCGATTCATGTATTCAAACCCCTGTTGAATTATATAGATAAGCTAGCCATTGCACCCGAGCTAACTAAATTTATCTCTTGACCTGCCAAAGTCCAGCGATTAAATTATCAAGGATTTTGCTAAGGTCAAGTAGATGTGTACACATCTAATTTATTAGTGGAATACTTCGGACAAAATTTTGTAAAGATTTCATCTCAATATATGTTTTTTTTTTTTTTAACCCATTAAGAGATTGAATGAACAGTAAATTATACAACAACGAGATCATTTTTTTTATTTATTATTTTTATAAATTGAAATATAAAACCTCATTTTGCAGCCACATATTCTATTTCGTTCTATGTTCCTTCTTTTTTTTTTTTTTTTTTTTTCTGGTGACCAGTTTAATCATCAATAGAGCGGAAAAACTTGAATTGTCATTAAATCTACCCAGCGCCCTTTGCATTAATCTCGAGTGGGAGGGCCTTAGGGGGTGATAGGTGAGAAAAATTAATCTTGTGAATGCTTCCCTCCTCCCCTCGTTTCATGTGACTGCTATTAAGGCCATCTGCAGTGTCTCTTAAATCTCCCTCTTCTTCATCTATGGGTAAGATAATTAAAATGGTCACAGCTCACAACCGCTCCCTTTCACTGCTTTCACGTCCTCTATCGTAGGTTGTATATAGTCCATGTCTCCACCACACATCTAAAGGCCGAAGGGTAACTGCAAATGAACTCAACAGCCAGATGAAAGACCTGTCCTTTTTCTTCCTCAAGAACCGGATAGCAGCAAAGATGAGGAAAGGCATCAGAAATTTTTGCAACGGCGACGACTCAACCTCCACCCTCAATCAACACAAGGAGGCCGCCAATGCCACTGCCAGTCGTTATGACCAAGACCAACCCAGCTGCGTTAACCCTTCTGTTGTTCCCACCTGTTCAGATGATACTGCGGGGCCGCAGAGCTCGCCAACGTTAGAGGAGATGATATTGCAGCTAGAGAGAGACGAGGACATGGCAAGGAGAGCTAACAATGATTACGTTAATATTGGGATGCGGCCTGGTAGACTGTCCTGTGTTAATAATTCGGATATATTAAGATCAGCGAGGAACGCTTTGAATCAATACCCTCGTTTTTCTCTTGATGGGAAGGATGCCATGTATCGCTCTTCCTTCCGGAACTTGGATTTCGTAGCGGAAGCCAGTACCTGCAGGAGGAAATCAGTTTTCTGTAGCCGTTGTGGATTCAGAGAAGAAAGAACAGGAGGAAACGATTTTGTTGGTGATTTGTATCTGCCGCCATTTGTGGCCGGGGAAAGAGTGGTTTGGTGTAAGCCAGGAGTGGTTGCAAAATTAATGGGCCTGGAGGTCATGCCAGTGCCAGTCTGTAGCAGCAGGTCCGGAAGTAAGGAAACCTTGAGGTTGAACACCATGCTGAGGAGGCAAAATCTTAGGAGAAGAGCTGGGAGACATGAACTGGAGAGAAGTCTTGGTATGAACACTGGCAGTTGCCATTGCGATGGTTTGATCAAGAGGGGCAGGCTCGCCTCTGGCTCTCATTCCAGGGCTACTCGGCATTGCGTGATGAAGCCAGTTACAGTGGAGGCATCGAACGAGGAAGGGGGCTGGCCAACTCGACGTTTTGGTTAGTTTCTTGACTAGTGTAGCTTGCATGCAATCAATTCTATACTCCATTGCTAATTTTCCAAGTAGCCTAATATGTCTACCAAATTGAAACGTTGAGGTGAGATCTTATAGTTTTAATTCTACACCTTGCTTATGCATTACATACCCTCTTCCCACAACTGACCAAAATAAAATAAAAAAAAAGAATACAACCAAAGCAAATTGGTTGACTCCATCTTATATTGTCATAATTATTAAATGGTTACAATTAATAATAAATATATAATTAATTCGTTATGATAGTGCAATAAATATTAATAAGATAGCGCAATATTATCTCTTCTTTTTTTTCTTTTTTGTTTTTAGCAATGGTGTGGTGTAATAAAGATTAATTAAGAACGTCGCATAACCCTTCAACTTTGCGTAGCCTTTTCTTGATTAACAAGAAGAAAAATTCGCTTTCATTTAGGAATTTCAAAAGTTCTCGTGATGCAACTAAATGACATGTCGAAACAAGCAATGAGGGAAAACATAGCCGGGGATTCCAGTAAATACGTCCAACCATTTAATGTAATTTTGAAGCATTGACTGAGAATTTCTCCTCGATTTTTTGTTTTTTTTGGTTCCATTTGATAATATTGTGTAATATAAGCAGTTAGAGAAGGTTTTGAAATGTTCAAAAGGAATACTGTAGGCACTTCCTGCACTCAAGACGTGTGTGTTTGCTCTCACAATTGAAATTCCATAGACTAAGAAGTGGAATTATTACTTTTACAATAAACTATAACTGTAAAAGTAGCAATGATTATTGGGATAACAAATAAAAATTATGCCAGCATCTCGTATTGTCGATCAAAACCAATTTTCTTACTGCGAAGAGCGAATTACAAGCACCTACTGTGGCACCTGCCTCGTCCAAAGAAAAAATATGAACAAAAAATTTAAAGAATCACAATAACAACTGATTATAATAATACATTTGTGTATTACTTCCAGTCACTTTTAATAATATAATTTTATAAATCAATAATAATGTTATTTAAATTCTCCATAAACTAAAGTTTGAAGGCATCAACTTTATAAATAGATAATGAAAGAAGACAAACGACAGTGGATTTTTGAGCTAAAAATCTCCCTAAAAACTCTGCAATTTTTTTTAATTTCTTCTTTGGAGTGTTTAATAAGTTTTCTCTTATCATGTCTTTTGTACATATAAATTTATCTCTTTGGATGAATGTTACTGCCCACATTCTTCTTCTTCTTCTTCTTCTTCTTCTTCTTCTTCTTCTTGTTGATGAATGAAAATTAAAATATATGAATGCAAAACAATAATGTAAATGTGTACAAGAAATGAATGGAGTGGCCATTTATAAAGACATGATCACTATTTGTGTGGATACACCAAAGAGGTAAATATAATGTACATAGCAAAAAAAGAAAGACATTAACTCTAATCACTAGTCAAACAAACACATTATCATCTTTTGAGCTTCTTTTTTTTTTTTTTTTTTTTGAATACTTTAGTGTTTCCCCACGTTCCTATATTATTTTGTCTATATTTGTGTAACATTATTGTTTATTATTATTATTATTATTATTTTGGAATAAGCTAGTGATTTTGTGGGAGTGCAACAAAACTCAATTAATGGCGGTGCGGTGCAGGATAGAGAGAAGGAGTGGATCCTTATCTGAGCCCGGCGAGGCACAACGATGCACATTTGTGCACAGTCCATCTAAGGATTCCTCTCTTAGAAAATTTTGAAGCAAACGAACAATTATGCTTTTGCTATTTTATCTACCGACAGGACACACGCTAGTATGGCACGTTCCACTTAGGAAATAATTAGAAGTGTGAAAATTTGACTTAATTTAACAACTCGACTAAAAGCTATCAAAAAAATTAGAAAAAAAAAAAAAAAACAAGAACTCGACTCCAAACGCAATGTTATGAAAAATCAACCTTGATTCGAATCTAAAATGAGCCAAATGTGCTTGACTTGACCTAAAAAAAAAAATGAAGTTATTCTCTGAAATTAATTTTTTTGAAAATATTTAATATATATATATATATATATTAATCTAAACCTTTATACACACACTATTTTAATTTTTATATATATTATTACAAACATACATGTCACATTTAATTTATATAATTTTAATTAATTATATGTATTTAATTACTTTTATATTAACATTAGATGATTTATATTATATAATTACCTTTTTTTTATTTTTCATATTTATAATATTTTAAAGATTTATCTACACAGACACACACATACTTCTTTGTACATATATTTTTCAAATAATATAAACTTAGTACGTGTGTGATGTATTTGTATACTTTTCATTCGAATTAGTATATAAAAAATAAATTTTCATTTATTCTAATATATCATTAAAAAATTAGTAATTGCATATCTAGATATTGCCTTCATAATGTGAGAAAGTAAGATCCGTATCTTCCTAACAAATATAATCAACTGAGGTTAATGGATGAACTTTTATTTGTTTTGTGTTAATAAAGTTGAAAATTTACTCTTATGGTGTTGTGCGTCCTCTTTAACAGTATTTCCTTTATGCAAAAAAAAAAAAAAAAAAAAATTCTTTAACCCTCCTTTTCTGTGTTCTAAAAAGACGTTTAAATAAAAACCAATATTTGAAAATTATAAATTTTACTCCAATATGATTTTCATGTTTTTTTACCTTGTGTTTTTAAATAACAACTTGATTAAGAAAAAAAAAAAAAAACAGAAAAGCACACACACTGTCATATTTTCAATAAATTTAACTAAAATATGATGTATGAACTCGATTGCTGAAAATTAGAATTAATGTACAAATAAATTTATTATTTCATCACTTGTAACAAATATAACTCAGACTCTTAAAAACTAAAAATTTTGTTACGATTTTTTTAATCAATCCATTATGTTATCAAAATAAATTAACATTTTTTTTATTCATTCACGTAACATTACAAGATGATATGTCCAGCATAATCGTATGATAAGGTGCTATTGATTGACCAAAATAATAATAATAATAATAATAATAATAATAACGACAGAATTTAATTTATTATTATTTTTTTATAATGAAAAAAATGATTAAATTTTAAAAATTGAGTTATGTTTATCGTAACTTTGAAAGTTATATATATTTATTTTATATGGTAACCACCACCGAATCAATCAGACAGAACGGATTGGACATTTGTTTGTAAGCAAACCTTACTGTTTTACCCTAACCGGGCGGCTCGGTCCTGATCAAGAAAAGAAAGCGCCAACACGGGGCTTCCAATTTTTGGTCAAATGCCGTGTTTGGACATGCGCTAAAATATTAAAATAAAAAAAGGGGGGAAAATAATAATTTTGTTGATATAAAAAAATGATTTAATACGATCGAATGCTCTTTGAACAGGTGTATAGCCCAAAAATAAAAAAATAATAAAAAAAAACGAAATTAGCGTATTATATATAATATATGTATTGTGTTAAATACGTGTGTTTGAGTAAATTTCTGTTAAAAGTAAAAATAAATTTTCATTAAAATATTGTTTAATTTTAAAAATTTAGTTCAATGTGTAACTTAAGTTAAAAGGTATTATTATTCATTTTAGAGTCCATTCTGTTGAGAAGGGAACGATCTTTTTATCAAATTATTTTTAAATAATGGAGTATAATTTCATAATTTTAATTCGAAGTAGGAGAGTAATTTTTTTTTTTTTACTAAAATTCATGTTTGGATATAAATAAAAAAAATTATAATTTTGTAGTGAATTTTTAGGTTTAAATTTGTCGAACTATATATAATATCCATGGAAGAGAAAGGGAGAGAGAAAAGAGAGAGAGAGAGAGAGAGAGAGAGAGAGAGAGAGGAGAGATGAAAGCTGTCTCGTGAAGCAGCAGGTGTCCTTTCTACTCTGCTCAACACAAACATCTCTCTCTCTCTCGTTTTCTCTCTCTCTTTCTCTCTCTCTCGCTCTGTTTCTATCTCTAAACTAACTAAAACACCCCAAGGGCAGAGCTCGCATTCATTCTTTGCTTCCTCCTTTTTACATCACGAGATCCCCATCTCTTTCTCTCTTTATTTTCATGTCTTCTTCGAAGGCATCTCTGCTCTTTGCTCCTCCTCCTCCTCCTCCGCCCCCTCCCTCTTCTTCTTGTTTTTCTTCGATTCTTGCTAATTGCCTACTCTACTTTTCTACTCACGTACATTGATAAGCCAACGAACGAACCCCGCCAGAAGAGTAAGTGAGAAAGAAGAACAAACTTGGAAAAAGTTTTGAAATTTCGTGGTGGAAATTGGGTTGGGGGTTGGATTTAGATTTAGATTTAGGTTGTGGTTTTGGGTCTTGTTTGGTTGCTGAGAAAAATGTCGCATTCCGGGAAAACCATTGAGGAACTGGAGTCACTGACCCATCAACTTCGTGATTCTCTCACTTCCTTGGAGGTCAACAAGCCCGATTTCCGCGAGCTCGATCTGGGTTCACCCGTTTCTCCTCTCCGCACTCGGGGCCCGGCCGCCTCCATCGCCGCCACCGCCGCCGCCACCACCACCACCACCAGTTCCAGCTCCAGCTCCTCCGGATCCCTGTCCGGAACCCGCAACAATACTCACGCCAACGCTGCTCCTAAGTCCAGCCACTCCGGCGAGCTCAGCGGCTCCACTGAGACTAGCCCCAACAATAATTTCAAGGGCCTCAGAGCGGGTCAGTCCAGATCCGAACCGCTTATATACTCGGGTGGGGCTGGGCGAACCACCAGCACCACCAACAACAACTGCGCTACGAGTCAGAGCGCAGTGAACTCTCCGCCGGCGACTGTCAATGTGCTTCCCACCGGAAACATTTGCCCTTCTGGAAGAATCTTGAAGCCTGGCATGGGAATGAGCAATCGGAGCTCCAAGACAGATGTTTTGGGATCCGGGACCGCAAATTACGGTCACGGGAGCATAATGCGGGGCGGAGGAACTGTCAAAAGTGGCAGTTACGAAGGTGGGGTTTCCACGTTCAGTGTGAATGGCAATGTGCGAGGAAATGCTGGCTGCCGTACCAGCGGCAATATGGGGACGGGTGCGGATCCGGAGGAGTTGAAGAGGGCGGGCAATGATATGTATAAGAAAGGACAGTTTGGAGAGGCGTTGGCTTTCTATGATAGAGCTATAGCATTGGCCCCAGGGAATGCGGCTTACCGGAGTAATCGGGCGGCAGCTTTAATAGGGTTGGGGAGGGTAGTGGAGGCAGTGAGGGAGTGTGAGGAGGCAGTCAGGTTGGATCCTAATTATTCGAGGGCGCATCAGAGATTGGGGTCTTTGCTCATTAGGTGTGTTGTGTGGATGAAGATTTGAAGTTTTCTTTATGGGATTAATAAGGATGTGATTGATACTAGTGAGATTACTTCATCTTTATTTTGGCTCTGTATGATTCTTAGTTCATATTAGTGAGGCATGTAAATGAAAAGTTTCTTAATTCTTCCGATCTCTCTTAGATTTGTTACAAGCAGCTAAGGATTTTATTAATAATTGATCTGCATTGGTTGTTTTCAAAGCTACGTGGATGGATGCCCTTTTTCTTTACCTTTTATCGTATGTTTTAATGATTCTTTATTTAGTTCCCCAAATTCTCGAGCATAATAGGGGGAGAATATCAGATTTGGTGTTTGTTCTGATTTGCATTGTTTGGCATTTGATTGTGTTTTGATAGTCATTGGTCAGAACGTGATTGTTTGGTAGGCTGGTGGGTGCATGAGAACTTCGTGTTTTTGGTTTCTGGTGAAAATTTGTGACTATAGTTGCTTATTAGACTGAGAATTTAGTAGGTTTGTGGTGGATTTTTATGAATTGTAGGATTTTTATGTCATAGAGAATAGTTTTTGTATGAATACCAAATCTGCATCTTGTTGGCATTGCTCATTTCTTGTTCCTGCTTTTTCTGTCTGTTTCATTTCTCTGTCTTTCTCATTGGAAACAAATGTACATTACACTCCTCTGCCTCTCCCTGTCAATTCTGTTTCTGGTGTTTCCCAATGTGATGCATTTTGGTGATTTCAGCAGTTTTCAAGTCCTTGAATTTTTGTTTGGGTATTTGACTTAATGGTATTGAGCTCCTGTTATGTGTTTGTTTTTTTCCATTTGAGTAGTCTGAATATACCATAAAATGTTTCTAAAATGTTTAGAACCATTGATCCCGCCTTCATTTAAACATGTCTCTGTATTTTTCTATTTGTTCTGGTGTTTAACTGAGATTTTTGGTGCATGTTCTGCTGTTCTAAATGATTTTGGGTGATGCAATGAATTACCTTTTTCTCTTTGCTGCAAAGAACTTAAGACTTGATACTGAAAATATTAATATGGCTTGATCTTATTCCAGGCTAGGACAGGTTGAAAATTCCAGGAGGCATCTATACT
Source organism: Ceriops tagal (assembly GCA_021533255.1). Taxonomy (NCBI): domain Eukaryota; kingdom Viridiplantae; phylum Streptophyta; class Magnoliopsida; order Malpighiales; family Rhizophoraceae; genus Ceriops; species Ceriops tagal. Next base: position 925,700 of record CM038600.1, on the reverse strand, counting down.
TTCAGGGGCAGCATCCAGATCATGCTGAGTTGCAGAAGTTGCAACTAGTTGAAAAACATCTAAGCAAATGTTCAGATGCTCGAAAAGTTAATGATTGGAAAAGCACATTAAGGGAAGTTGAAGCTGCTATTGCTGCTGGAGCTGACTGTTGTCCTCAGGTAAATACGCACTTTTTATGATACTACATTGGAAAAATTGTTGGACAGAACTGTGCCACAGTGCAATAGATTATTGCTCTCTTCTGTTGTGTGAGTGTGATCTTCTAAGTGAGGTATTCAAGCCACAGAAATATAGCTTCATTGTAAGCAGAGGGAAGGCTTTTCCCGGTGGACCCTCCTCACTGCCCTCAATAGTTTGTGTTAAATAAATTCACAAATGACTAAACTTATTAATATGAAATTTACAGCTTTTTATGTGTAGAGCTGAAGCCCTTTTGAAGCTCCACCAGCTTGAAGATGCTGAGTTATGCCTATCAAACTTTCCAAAAATAGAATCATGTACCGACTCCATCTCTAAGATTAAACTTTTTGGGATGCTTTCTGAAGCCTTTTATTTCTTTGCTCGAGCTCAGATCGAGATGGCTCTTGGAAGGTGAGTTCATATAATCTTAGGCATTAAGAGTAGTTGGATGATGAAGACTTTTGATGAGGTTGAAAATAAAATGTTGGTGTCTTTGCAGGTTTGAAAATGCAGTTGCTGCTGCTGAGAAAGCTGCACAGATGGATCCTCACAATGTTGAAATAGCTGTGTTGCTTACTAATGTGAGGTTGGTGGCAAGAGCTCGGGCACGTGGCAATGATCTCTTCAAATCTGAAAGGTTCACTGAAGCCTGCTCAGCTTATGGTGAAGGCCTCAGGCTTGATCCTTCAAACTCTGTTCTTTACTGCAACAGAGCAGCTTGTTGGTTTAAACTTGGACTATGGGAGAGGTCTCTTGAGGACTGCAACCAAGCTTTATGCATTCAGCCTAATTATACGAAAGCCCTTCTTCGAAGAGCCACCTCAAACAGCAGGGTAAAATATCTCATCTCATATTTCACACTCCTGCTTGTGTACTTATGGTTTGTCACTTACAGCTGATGTAACATTATACAGCTAGACAGGTGGGCTGATGCTGTGAGAGATTATGAGCTCTTGAGGAGGGAACTTCCCAACGACAATGATGTTGCCGAATCTCTTTTTCATGCTCAAGTTGCATTGAAAAAATCTCGTGGAGAAGAAGTGTACAATATGAAGTTTGGTGGTGAAGTGGAGGAAGTGTCAGGAATTGAACAGTTCAGAGCCGTGATATGCTTGCCAGGTAAGCCTTCCCATCTTTTTCCAAGTGCCAAACCTTCTTAAGTTGCTTATGTTGTTGACCAAAAATTGAGTAGTTGTATCACAGGAATCTCAGTAGTTCACTTTAAATCGTCATCAAATTCACACTGCAATCAGATATCTCCCTTTGTGGATACATTATGTGGTCGCTATCCGTCCATAAATTTTCTCAAGGTAAGTGGCTTAATAATTGCTGCTGCATTGATCTTTTCTTTCCCTCCCGTTCTTACATGGGCTGAGAATAGAAGAAACTCGTTTTTCTCATGTATGTACTGTGTTGCTTGGTCATAGGTGGATATCAAGGAGAACCCAGCAGTAGCAAATTCTGAGAATGTGAGGATCGTGCCAACATTCAAGATATACAAAAACGGTAGTCGAGTGAAGGAGATTGTCTGCCCAAGTCCTGATGTGTTGGAACGCTCGGTGAGGTATTACAGCTTCTAGGATTCATGACTGTACCTTGTGTACTGCTACAGGCCCCCCTTTTTGGCTTTTCATTCTTGCTAAATGAGCCCCTTTTCATGGAAACTTTTCACTGCCCTTCCAGTATTTCCTCCCTCCGCATAAGGATTACCTGATAACCGTGACATAAGCCAGAGCTACATAGTAATCCCATCAGTAGCCATTCTCAGTGCCAGAGGATCCAGAGAGATAGCATAGTTCCCCCTCGGCAGTTTTAATTTGTTCATTCATTCCTCATTGCTCTCTGGTTCCATGTCCTTCCTCCCATCCCCAATTTCCTTTTTGTTTCCTTGTATTATTTTCCTATTCCCTTTGGTTCTTTATTTCATCTTCCTTTAGGCATACTGTCCTTGTATCCCCATTTCTACCCACAGAAAACTAAAAAAGAGAGAGAGAGAGAGAGAGAGAGAGAGGTATGTACAATTTACCAAGTTGGTTCCTTAGATACATAGAGAGGGGGAGGGAGGGAGATGGCTGAGCAGTCTGGTAGAAGAGGATCATGTACATGTATATGTGTGATATATAGAAAAACAATTGGAAGCCATGAAAGGGAGATTGAATACGTGGCGGGGTACTTACCAGGTTAGTGAAAGAAGGATGAGTATGTTATTAAATATTGTTATCCCCCATTTCGTCAATAAAAAATTTTCCCCAATTTTTATTTTTTATTTTTATGTTTTTTACACCCAAAGATGGGTTTGCAGTTGATTCTTGATACAGCATTGAAACACTTGACTTGCGACTTGGGGTTTTAGGTGGCAAAAGTACAAGGGGTTTATAAATGAAGGATTGGTTTTATTCTATCAAAGAGGTAGGCTGGGTGGTTGATAAAATTTATTGTTGCTCTCTGCACTCTACTCCCCCCTAGAGGTGTCCACTTTGCCCTTGGAAAATTGGCCCATTCTCACTGGCTGTTGCCTTCGTGACATTATTTTAAGGGTTGGCGACCTTATCGCCAAGGTGTTTCTTATGTGAACATCTGTCTGGACGTGAAGGGGGTTGTTTTTTGTACCATAATGTGTGGCCTTGTCGTGTGTCTCTAAAGGAGAGAGTGGGGAGGGGAGGGGAGGGGATGGGATGGCCCTCTCGAGGGAGCGGGGGGCTCATTCACATGTGGGCAATCAAGTTGTGGTCTCGTATTAGCCAAGCAGAGTCCCCACCGCCGCCACCACCACACATAAACCAACCACAGAAAAGAAAGAGAAAAAGGTTCGAAAAAGTGAAAAGGGGTCAGTGCGGGTACGCACCGGCAGTACTGGTGGTGACGTTAACCCGTCCTTTTTTGGCTGGACCCTTCCCCAGCGGATGCCCACGTGTTTGTGCTGTTGTAAATGAAAGTGAAGCCACTGTCTGTCCTCTCTTGCGCCCCCCCCTCCACCTCCCAAAAATCTCCGCCTATCATCCTTCTCTCTCTCCTTTTTCCTTTTTTCTTTTTTTTTTTTTCCTTCTCAATTGTATCATGTTACACATATTCAAGACTTAAGGATTTTAAGGTTGAATTGCACGAGAATATAATTATGTTTATTGCATAATTTTAGTAACGTTAAGATAAGGGTAATAGACACTCTTTAGATTTAGATAGATGGTGATGGGGTAAATGTCGTTCAAATCATATTATCTAATTTTTTGGATTCTCGTGATCTATTTCTTTAATCTCCATATTGGGTTACCATACGCCATTACCGTCTAATTTTCGGACTTCTACGAAGAATAATGAATAATTCTCAGAAGTGTCTTATACTCCCCTCGGAAGAGAGGGTACATTATTGCTACCTGAGAGGAGGGTGGCTAGCTACGTGGACGTGGAAGGGATATTTTGTGACAATTTTAAATTTTTAATTGAAAGTATATTTTTATTTTCGCTTTTTGATTAGGCGTTTTTTGACGTGTGCAATACGCATTGAAAATTTGTCGGACGAGTGTCTCCTGTTCATCACATAATTTTGTTTGTGCAAAATGATATTTTTATATTTCGATATTACTAAACGGGATGGGCAAGATAAAGAGGAAATTCGTGTTTTTTTTTTAATTACTTTTTTAAGAACATACGATGTATATACATAGCCAGAGGTTAATAAATGTGCAAATATGCATCAACTTTTGCATGCAAATTCTATCCACCCTGTGCAACACATCATATATTTTTCCCCCAAAAAATAAAACAAGCAGGTATCTGAACAGAACAGAGCCACGCCCGCCACATCAATGCATATCCACAAATGTGACACAGTTGAACCGCGGAACCACATAAGAAGGACTCAAGGAGGCTTCAGTACCCCAACTGTATCAAAGCATATTAAGCGAAGTAAGATTTTGAGTTCTATATTTGTCAGGGCCACAATCAAACGCAAGCAGCCTTTTCAAAGCATTCAAGCACACACAGCAAAATGACCCCTACAACTGAAACAGGTCGCCCAACTATGACCTGAGGTGGACAATTTGAACAGCTTCCGCATGTGTGCACATAATTAGGGTCTTGGCGGGCAACACCTATATGGAGGAAGGCATCGGGGAGAAAATGTAAACTACACATAACAACACTACCGAGTTTTAACCAGTGTTCTGCATGCCCGCAGCAATACCCTTCATGGTCAAGATAAGGGTGTCCTCCAAACCCGGGGCATATTCACTTGTAGGGTTCAGTTTGATGTATTCGTCGGCAGGTTTGCTTGATTCCATAACTTCCTTGGAGATGTGTGGCCGCACGGTCACATGGTAGTTTGGATCTCGGATACGTTTCAATGTGTAAGCCTGGCAAACGTTCAGGGTTGTGATATAAGAATCACGCAGACATAATCTTTGTTTCAAGTATGGGTCCCCTTCAAGAAGGTCTTTGTGTCCAGCAATCTGAAGAGAGGAACGAACCGTATTAGTTTTCTAATTCTGCTAACATGCACTTCAGGAGGGGCTGTTATCATGTCCAGCAGAGAGTATGAATGATGAAGGTTTGTAATTCAGGAGATTCCAAAACAATCGGAATCAATTTAGCAAGGAAAAAACTCAAAAGTTAAAGAGGAGCATTCTATCCTAAGAAATTTACCTGGAGAAGAAGGCTCTTGGTTTCCTCATAGTTGCTCCTCAACTTCTCGCCAAATGACCAGAGATCCTTAGAAACAAGGAGCTTATCATATAGGGCAGCTATCCCAGGGTCTCCCTTAGCAAACACCATTTCAACTAGATCAATGGTAACCCTGAAGAAAGGCCATTCATTGTACATTTGCTGCAGCATATTGAGATTCCTGATGTCCTTCTGAATGACATGTTTAAATGCTGCTCCAAAGCCTAGCCATACAGGAAGGTGGAACCTTGTTTGGGTCCAAGCAAAGATCCATGGAATTGCCCGTAGAGATTCAATACCTCCACTTGGTTTTCGCTTTGATGGACGGCTTCCAATGTTCATCCTACCATACTCCAATTCTGGTGTGGCCTACATAGGAAGGGCAGCACTTGTTAGTTCTCAACTCTAATGACCTTTGATGAAGTAAATGAGATACATGTCATACTTACAAGGCGGAAATATTCAACAAATCGAGGTTCCTTAAAAACAATTGAACGGTACTCCTCTGTAGCAACAATAGCCATTTCATCCAACAGTGCACGCCATTCTGGTTTTGGGGAGATTGGTGGATGCATTCCATGCTCGAGAGTGGCAGCCATGAATCGCTGAAGTGTTCTAAAGCACAAGTGCTCCTCTCCAAATGATTGCTCAATGACTTCGCCCTGAACAGTGACACGAAGGGAACCATGAATTGTGTCTGGTGGCTGAGACAATATAGCAAGATGAGTAGGACCACCTCCCCTTCCAACTGTCCCACCACGACCATGGAACATAGTTAGCTTAACCCCATATTTTTTTGCCACATTTATAAGCTCTTCTTGAGCCTTATACAATTGCCAAGCTGCAGAGAGCCTTCCAGCATCTTTACCAGAGTCTGAGTAGCCAATCATCACCTCCTGCTTTCCATTGATACGATTTCTGTACCAATCTATTGAGAAGAGCAGAGACAAAGCAGCAGGAGCAGCCTCAAGATCTGCAAGCTTCTCAAACAGTGGAACAACTCTTAATGGTTTCTTCACATGGCATTCACGTTGCAGAAGCTCGACCGCAAGAACATCAGATGGTGCAGTTGCCATTGAGATAATGTATGCACCAAAGTTATCAGCTGGGAGTTCAGCTATTACATGAAATGTATCCAACACATCAGCAATTTCTTCTGTCTTTGGGAGGTCAGGGCCAAACAATGGGCGCTTGCCGCTGAGCTCATACAAAAGCCATTCCTGCCGGTGGTTTTCTGACCACTCTCGATACGAACCAAGTTCCAAGTGTTTGGTAATAGCATCTAAGACATCAGTGTGACGATCTGATTCTTGCCTGATATCAAGCCTCACTAGTGAAAGTCCAAAGGTAGAGACTTGCCTCAAGAAATCAAGAAGGCTTCCATCAGCAATTGGCTGGTCCCCACAAGAGCAGAGAGATCTATAACAGAGTTCAAGAGGTTCCAAGAACTGCACTTAAATGGAAAGGGGTTCAGTATATATATATATATGTACGTATCTATATCAAAATGGTGTGATATACAATGAAAATAAAGGTCATTAATAATGAGATCAAAATGGCATTTCAGTTGAAGACAAGTACTCACTCTCCATTTTGTTGCTACATGCATGAGAATCAGAAAATTCTGCCTGATGATCCAGCAAAGGAAATCAAGATTTAAATATGTAAAAGATGAAGCCTTTGTTAAAGTTACCATGCCCCTACTTACACCTAGAGCAGAAAGTGTCCACTAACCAATTTTGAGTTGTCAAAAAAAACTAGTAAGTTTAAGCAAAATAAATGAATCATCATTTGCGGAGCAAAAGAATTCATTAGAAAACAAGATTTCAAAGATTACAGACCTGCTCAACATTGGTGACAGTTGCCTCCTCAGGAATGTCAGAGCTCCCATGGGATAATAGTTGACGAGAACGTTCACGTGTCTGATAAAGCTTATCCCTTAGATCACCAAGAATCACACGGTAGGGTTCACTTGGAGGAATTTGTTTCCAAAACTCTGCATGTAAGAGTAAAACTTGAATTAAAATAATAAGCTAGATGCAACAAAATTATAGGCTACAGCCACTTGTCATGTATCAACAATGATATGCAATGCATTTGCAAAAAACAAGAAAAGAATCACTTAACATTTCCATAATTACATAACCAATAAAAATCTCTCTTGTTTGGGTTTCACTGTAAAAAAGTCAACCAGAATTTGGTCCCTGAAGTTTGAGGTTTGCTTTGATTTAGCTGTGCACTTTCAAGATGTCTGATTTAATCCTGAGTTCAACACAAACTGTTTTAAAATGGTCCCACTGTCTGATTTAGTTGTGCACTTTCAATATCTGTCTGTAAGTGCTGGCTGCTTGAGAGTATAAGAGTTGCTAAGAAACATGTTTTGCTGGTGAACTACAAAACAGAATACATTCCTAGCCATTAAAATCATATCACCAAAAGGTTATATTATTATTATTTTGTAAATCTTTGTTTGGACAGCATAACCTAATCAATAATAATCGTGACATTCCCTTCACAAACAAACTCTCTACGGCCAAATATGCCAACAATTTCATTTGATCTTAAAAACTGAAAAAAATAAAAGGCAAAAACCTTACTGAAATTCTTTCTAATCCAAGGCAGATCTAAAGATTGGTTGATGAGGTAGAAGGAAATAGATACAAGGGTAATTCAATATACCTATATAGTGTTTTGCATCTCTCTTTGAGAACCTCTGAAGTTCATCTGCATGAAAACGAAGTTCCTCACTGCAACGCCACATGGACAACTGCAAAGGGCAAATAAAAAGGTAAGGTATAAGCAATAGAAAAATGAAGCTCCAGAGAAGATTCAAGCAGAAGCAGAAATTGCATACCTCAAACATAAGATCTTCAATTTGGGAATAATACAGGTTAGCTGCCATCATTCTAGCCAACAAGCAAACATCCCTTGTGACCTCAGGAGTTACCCTAGGATTACCTGCACTTTCATATCAAGAAAATAATTAGCTCAGAGGGGTTGCCCACAATGTCTTTAGTTGCTATTGCTTGTTTCTTTTCTTTTTTTTTTCCTTCTCTTTTTTTTGGTCCACTAGGAGGTTAATTAAGCCATAGACTACATAATAGAGTCCCCTTTCTGCTCAAACACTAGTTTGAAACTGAAACATTCAATTGAAAGCTTGAGTTCACAACCACTGGGGAGAATTTCTTGGAATTCACCTCAATGAGCATTGTAAGGCTAACATAAAGGCCACTATAGTACATGAGCCTCCCATACCGTGGGATTTGGAAAAGAATGAAAGGTACATAGCCTTACCCTTACATACATGTTGTTCCCACAACTCCAACATGCAACTCCTAGATCACAATCAAGTGCCTTTACTGTTTTACTAACGATTAATGTTCAACTGTGAGGCTAACATAAATGGTAAAATCCTAATGAATGACAAAAGCAATACCATCACGATCGCCACCCATCCAAGAAGAAAATTGAATAAGAGGAGCATTATAAGGAACTCGTTCATCAATCCCGATATTCTTCAAAGCAGTATCAACACGACGCAAGAATTTTGGAACACCCTTCCAGATTGTCTCATGGAAGTAGCTCATTCCTGCTCTCATTTCATCTTGAGGTGTTGGTGGGGTCCTTCGGATCTCATCAGTACGAAATGCAGCTTGGATCTACAAGACAATGAAATATAAATAAAAATAAAAATTCTACTGGTTCAAGCATGTTGTAAAAGTGAAAAACATTAATGTTGAAATATAAACACTTTCAAGTGGTGCTGTCTCAAGATTTGACTTGATAAAAGTCTGAAAATCAATATAGAAAGAAATTAAAAGCCAGAATATAAAGTGCAACATAAAATGAATATGAAAAAAATCAACATAATATATCCAAGGGCCCAATAATCAACAAGGCATGGCATCGAGCTTCCAGCAAGAGACATTATTTAACATGTCCAGGTATTACTATGATATTACCTGGACATCAAGTTTCAGTGGGCTTTCATAATTTGCAGCATTAATCAATAAAGAATTTGAATTTTTCAAGCAACTCAAAAGAACAAGTTTACAAGCAGGTAACTAATGCATTCACACCTCCCTTTGCAAAGCCTCGTCAAGCTCCTGCTTGTCATCTGGAGTAATGTCTTTGGCATACAACTGGGCCAAACAGTTCCGTATCCTGAACAAGAAGCCATTGAAACCGATCATAAGCTGAAAAGGATATTTTCATTTAAAGGAAAAAAAACGGAAATGCATTTGTAACTACAACGAGATACTCATAGGAAAAGAATGACCAATACATTTCCAATAGAACTGAACATGGGCTAGAGCACAAACCTGGCATGCTTTTGGAGCAAGGATCTGCGGACTGATTGAGTAGGATGAGCAGTCAAGACAAGATCTACAGTCTGATTCTTCAACGCATCGTAAACCTCTTGAGGGGACTTCTTCAAATCCATAACAAGTCTCTTGAGAGTTTCGTCAATATCTGATTCAGTGGTTGCATTGTTCTCATCAGCAAAATCACCTTTTTTCAACTTGTTCCTTCGCCGATATGCGATTTGTACCTCTTCAGCTAAGTTTGCCAAATTAAGCATGTGGGAGAAAGACTTGGCAATGACGATGGAGTCACCGGGGTCCACACTGGTCAAAACACTTCCAAGCTCCTCCAGTTTCTGGGGATCATGCTGCCGCTCATACTCAGCAGAAAGCTCATAGCAATCTTGAACCTACAGGAATGCCATGTTCACAAATTCATTAATTTCCACAGCTCATTACAAGAACTTTAGTGCAAAGTAGCAGTTCCAGTCGTAAAATTTTTCTAGCAAACCCTTTGACCACCATTATAAAAAATGTGCATCCTTTAACAAGTCAGTGAATACTTTACCAATAAAACAAAAATTACAAGGATAGAAGAAATGGCATAAACTAATGATGACTGTTGGTCTTTCTGATGATTGATGTGAATTCTAAGGCCAAAAATAAGACAGCCAACAATGCTACATTGAACAGTCTCCCAAAAAATTCTAGGTTTCAAACAATTGATATTGGGAATAGTGATTTCATGGGCATCTTGCTGAACATATTTAAGCACATATGAATCATCTTGCCAACTCAAAAAGGGCCAAAAAGAATTTTTTATACCGTTTCCTTGAGATCCTCGCCGTGCAAATCTTGAAGAATATCAAGGAACCGATCCAGAAGCAGAGCATCGTACTCCACCAATTTATCATCTTCGCTCACTTTCCCAGGCACCAGAAGCCTAAGTTGTGCGTCAATCGATGCCAGCTTCTCTAGATTCCTATTAGCCGCTGCCATTGCTCAGCTCCTCTTTGGCTTCCCTCTGTTCAAATCAATCACAACAATGCCATCAAAGTCCAACCAAAATATATATGTAAAAAAAGAACCATTATAGGAAAAAATGGGACCTGCTTAAAAAGAGCAAGCAAAAATCGCGGATAGATTCAGGCAGGCAATGAAAAGGGCCACAAATTTTGATTTGACACCCACAGCCTTTCACAGGAAAGGCTTAATTTTTAAGCCTTTCACATCAGCATTTGACAGATACTGGCCACGTTACATGTACGAAGAAGCGTAGGTTATGTAAAGAAGATGTCATGCACGTACAAAGCCACAGGAAACAGAGTCGTGTGGCAGTGAAAAATGGTGAATTTTTGGAGATTCCCGAGATGGAGAAAATGCCAGAAATTACGTATAAAGTCAGATTTTCACATCACAGCAGAGAGAGAGAGAGAGAGAGAGAGAATCGGGGCATTAGAAAGTGGGGTTAAGATCCAGAGTGCAGCACAGGTACTCAATGCATATATATATATACTCTACGGGGTGAGGAACTGAATCCAAACCCGACTTTTCTCTCGAAGTAATTAATTATTTGTGCTTGATTTTTCAAAAACATGAGTTGAATTCAGTCAGAAACCCACAACCCAAACCGAAATCCAGACAATGAGTAACCAGTTTTGATTTTATTTAGAAATCAATTGCAATATTTTGTTAAACCCTACTAATTTTATTCATTACATTACATCAGATTATATTAAAATATTGTCATAATTATACTTATTTTTATATATTAATTTTATTAATTAAATTTAATTTATATTACATATTTATTATTCAGTGTAGAAATTTTAAAATTTTAAAAAATTTTAATAAAATAAAAATATTTTTAAATATTATAAAAACTATAATATTTAATTTTTATTTTTTAAAAAAAATTAAAATTTATCTTGTATTAATAAATATAATAATATAAAAAATATATATTTGTTAAGTGTAATTTAAATTTAACTAATTTTAAAAAATAAAGGTAGTATAATTATAAAATTTTGAAAAAATAATAAATACAATTAATAATATAAAAAAATAACTAAAATTATTTTTTATTAATTAATTCTTATTAAAACTTAAATTTAAAATTTTTAATTTAAAAAATAATTCATATCAATGATGATAAATTATAATACATTTACTTATAACTAAGAATTCTTTGCATATTGAATGATATTTTAAGAGTATCGAATTTTTTTAAAAAAATTTCGTTAATAATTATAATTATTAAAAATTTAAATTTTAATTAAAATAAATAAGAAATTTTGATTTTAATTATAAAAACCAAATATAAAACTTATATATATAAATAATAAAAAAAGTTACATATTGTTTAGTTGATGATTTAATAAATGTTTTTAATAAAAAAAATAGAGTATTTAGTAATCCGTGCCGAAGGTGTATATATATATATATATATATATATATATACATATATAAAACGAAAATCAAAAATCAAAATCCCCAGAAACCTGGTTTTTGTCAGCTGCTGCTTCTTCTCCTTCTTCTGCTCAGAAATGGTGCATTTTTATAAGTCAATCAATTAACTCTCCTTTCTTGCACGCAACACACAGAAGAACGGTTATGAAAAAATATCCTTGACCCCCTATGAGCAAAGACTGAGAGACGAGGTCATATACCTTCATTCTCTCTGGCACCGCCATGGCCAAGTCCCTTTTCTGAGGACTATGTCCTCATAGGGGGATGAAGATGAAGATGAGGACGATGAATTTCTTGGGGAGGAATGCAGCGTCGAAGAGAGCGGGGTTTTCAAGTTCCTTTTCGGCTTGTTTGTGGAAAGGCAAGAACTGAGGGATTTGTATGAGAAGAGGCAAGAGACTGGGGATTTGTATTGCTTGGTCTGTGGAGGGATGAAATTAAAGAGTTGGAAGAAGTTCAAGGGTTGTGCGGGCCTTGTTCAGCATGCATCGGCTATATTAAACACAGAGAAAATTGGCCCATAGGGCCTTTGCTCAAGTTATTTTCAGGGTTATTGGATGGGATATCACCAGGATTCCTATGATTGTCTTGAAAGGTCAACCTCTCAGCCGTTCTTTGGAGTCTTCAGTCCAGACTGAGGTATATTTGTGAGCATTTGTTCTTTGTTTATTCTTATAAAATGGCATTTCTTCGATATTATTTAACTGTTCTGTGGACTGGCTTTGGCTTTTGGTTGAAGGTGGAAATTTATGGATGGCAATCATGGTGTGTTTGCGTTACCTAGATTGTTTGTTCTTATCGGGCATTGTGGGATGTGGAGCTGTTACGTGTTTAGGTTCTTAATAGATGACAATAGCATTGCTGTGTTTACTTGTTCTTTTTTTAACTCCATTTTTTTTTTTCCGTTGTGGATTGTAGAATTTTTTGGAGAAAGATGGTGGAAAGGAATTGTGTGAAGAAACCCATGATGGAATGCTGAATGTAGAATCAAATAAAGATGGGAGCTAGGATGTGCCTGGTAACATAAGATAGCAGTCTACCATTAATTACTTGACTTGCTATTTGTGATATCAGAACTAAGCTAATTTACATCCGTTTACCTGTTGATTGCAATTCTTGAAATTTATCATTGGCTAAATTTCAATACTGCAAGGTGAGCCTAAGGACAGTTTTGATTGTGGTATTGAAGATTTGAATGCCTTTAAGAACAATGCTGAGTCCTCTTGTGGTAACAGTGTTGAATTGGCTTCAAAGGAGGATTCTGACATTCATCAAATAAATGACATACTGATGATGTGCAACGTCAGTAATTGGTGAAACTTAAGAGGTTTTCTCTTTCATTACTTGATACAGAATAGCACAACAGGCAAATAATATTTCATTTTCACTACAGAATTCTTTGTATGAACATGGTACAAATAGGCATGTCAATGGTCTTGATGGAGATGATAGCAAAGCAAATGAAGCAGGAACCGGGGATTTCCGAGTGAGATGATCATTCTTTGTACAAGTGCTAGGATTTCATGTGATACATGTACATTCATTTTCCTCTGGATCTTTCGGGTTTCTGAAGTACCACTGCAGAAGCCAAGGTTTTCTGAAGAGTGAGGAAAGGTGAAGATAAGACCAAGATATGTAGACAATGTAGCACGTTAAGCAATGCTTAGTAAAATCCTACAACGGTCAAAAAGATGGCGGTGTTTTGGTAGGGTTATCAGCAGTCTAATTTTCCCTCACACAACTCAGCAAAGCCCACAACTGAAGCTTCTATAGCTGCAGCTCATCACTGTCAACATATTCCTGGAATTTAATAATTAAGCAGATGTGGTCACAGTAATAAGCTTTTAGTACCAGCTGTGTAGGTTTGAGAAGAGAAATCATTAGCTTTATTTGTCCTCCCTTTGTATAAGTCATTGTTGTGTGATTATTATCATTATTATTTTCAATGCAATGGCAAATAAGCTTTTCATGTCTTAAGGACATAACCTTTTAATGCATACAAATCCAAGTGAAGGTGGCAATGGAACGGTAATATGCAATGCTGAGGTGGAGGAACCTGGTGTTGATGGTCCAAAGTTAGATGCTATCAATCAGTTATGAAAAACATTTTTGGTAAAGAAGCAAATGCATTTGGGTTAGACACAACAAAAGTTCCAACTCTTTTAAGGTGAGAGGATTCTTGATTATTCAGTCATGGCACAAATTTGGTAGCAGCTCATATTTCTCTTGATTGGAATTTCTCATTTTTATTGTATAATTGCTTTTAACTTACATTTTTATGCTACAGGTGACTTGGATTAGATTGCAAATTAATATTGGATTTTTACCAGGGTTTTCATCCTGCCTTATATGTATGATAAATGGAGTTGAGATGCAAGAGTCCAGCTACCAAACTCTTTGTTTTGTTGATACTTTGCTATGGATGTTCAGCCATATATTCATTATATTATCATAAAGGATTTTACCATCCTGAAGGACCATCGTGCTTGGTTTCTCTGTATTATTTTGCCCCTTCTTATGGATATCTTACATTGACACTAATCAGAAATTCCACGATGCTCTTATAAGTTGACAGCAATTTGATACAACAATCCAAAAGATTGATGTTGTGTACATGTATATTGAATTTGGCTTCCAGTATGGATTGCAGCTAGTGTTTAGAATTTGTAAGCCTTTTGCTTGTTTTGAGCTTTTCACATTGTAAAGTTCTGACCTTTACCGTTTGGATTGGCTTCGGTTGCTGCGTTACGGTTCCCAATTCTGAAATCAAGGCTTACAAAACTCATGTATGTAATTGCAAATTGCCAAAGCCTGCCCTTATGGTCACTTGACAAGGAAACTGGATTGTTGCATGAAATTGCTTTTTATTTTTTCAAATCCAATGACTGAAAGTGGCAGGTGGCAAAATGCGTCAATCTAGTTTGTTTGATGTTAATTATAACGAAATAAATGGAAAAAATTAAATTCTTGCTTCTTTAGTGGAATTGTCCTTTTTATACTTTATTTACCCAAAATCCATCTTGATCATTTTATTTGTGGTAATTAGGGAAATCTTCGGATGCACAACAAACCAATAATTAACCATTATCCAGGTTATGTTGTCCTTTTCTTAATCATTAGGTCAATGGATTTTATTAGGATGATAATGCAATAAAGCACAACAGCACAAGATAGTTATTTCAGACATAATTAATTATCTCGACACATATATTTGGATCTCAAAACCTATATATTTTTATAACCAAGCTGATGAATCACAGTAATATATCATCCATCCTTTCTTACAAGGATGACCAGAATGCAAATTTTGTCATTAGCTATCTTTTTTTTTGTCACTTCTAGGTTCGGTGATACTGTCCCAATGATATTTTACCATGTCCTCTAAGTTTACAGATTCTCTTGAATTTCCATTGTTATTTTGGAAACCTCACTTATCTCGAAAAAAATGGAAAGGTTGATTAATTTTTCTAAAGCTAGGGGTTGTCAATTGGAATGCTTTTTGCAGAGAAAATCTATCTTCGAACCGTACGTCACATTTCTTCTGCTTGGTGAGTATTGTAATCGGATTGGAAATTAGAAAAAACTTGATCCTAGCCCTTGACAAAGGGAGTGGCACAATTTGGACCCAATGTCAGCCTTGCTTAAACTGTTTCAGTCAGCGTGATCCGATTTATGAACCTCGTCTTTCCGCCAGCCACCAAAGTCTCACTTGCAATCACCCCATTTTGTTCGGGCAATGATCCCTTATATCAGTGCATCGAAAATCGATGCCAGTACGTGATAAGGTAAGGGAGACGGATCCTATACAAGTGGTAATGCATCCTTGGATAACATTCATAACCCCTCCTCGTAGTTATAAATATTACTCAAACCTGTTGGACATTGTCGTAGGGGATGTACGTCTAGGATTCAATGCTGGCGAATTTGAAGTTGGACGGGATGGCGGCATTGGTTTATTGATAGATAGCGGAACTGTCATCCCCCGAATTGACCAAACCACGTTCGAGGAGCATAACGCGTATGATGAAGGAATGGCATTTTTTTCAGGCATACTACGATGCAAGAAATCTTGAAAGAGAATGGAATGGGCAGGAAGATATGGATCTATGACACAAGCATCCTCCTGGTTTTAATAATTTTGTTACAATGACGTATCCTCTTGAAGGTGCTAACTATCTTGTTGAAGGCCAAAGCGTTCGCTTTCCTGGTGATCGAAGATACCGATATTTTTGTGTTGCTTTAATGTCCGGAAATGGCAAATCATTCTTAGGGTCATCGCATGAACAAAACACGCGCGTCACTCATGATGGCAACATTAATGGACTACAATTTGCTAATGAAAATTATTAGCAAAATATATAAAAATAAATTAAAATTTAGATGATTAAAAAATTAATATAAAGTGTTTAAAGATACTGTTTTTAAGGATAATTTTATTTCTGTAAATGAAGTATTACAATAGAGTAAATTACAATAATTATTCTCTTAGGATAAAATAGATTTTATTGGTATGCACTCCATAAGTGAAGTAATAGAACAATATAAGTCTATTAAATTTATTGATTTCAGTATTCAAAATGCATAAAGAAAAAGAGAATGCTTATTTTATAATTATATTTTAAAAAGAAATAAGAAATTATATTTATATTATCTTTGTTTTAATATCGCATAAATATGATATTTAAGAATAAAGATAATGACTAATGGTTATGGTTGATAAGTATTAAGAAAAAAGATAATAATTATAACAGCTAATTTCTTAACAACTAATTTTTCAACAGCTAAAAACAGCTAATCAAACCAACATAATCTAAATACATCTTCTCACTAACGTGTACTTCACATGCAAGGTAATAGAATGCTATAAGTTTATTAAACTTAATAATTTTAGTATTCAAGATATATATATAAGAGGGAGAATAATTATATTATACTTCTATTTTAAAAAAGAATAAAAAGTTTTATTTATATTGTTTTTGGTTTAATGTATCATAAATATGAAATTTAATAATGAAGATAATGGTTGGTGGTTATGGGTGATGAGTATTTAGGAAAAAAATAATAGTTGTAACTTCTAGTTTCTTGACAATTAAAAATAACTAGTTAAACTAACACAATTGAAAAAGTCTTCAAAGGTTTTGGACTATATGAGGTTGCATTAGACTTCTCATGTCAAGACCATATTTAAGCCCTTAACATATATGTGAGGTCTTTTTTGGGTTTTTACTTTTATAAGGTATTTGATAAATAATGTCTTATAACTTTATTAAGTAAAACTTTCATTTTCAATATAAGATTAAAGCCTTTTAAAATACTCTTATGTTTAACATTTTTTTTTTTTTGCATATTTTAAAAGGCTAAATTTTGTTAAATTTTTGTGAAAATATAACATATTATCATTGATACCTTTATGACTTTAAATTAAAGACTAAGACATATAAGTTTTGATATTCAAAAGTACAACCAAATAAAAATTTCTATAAACCATAACTTCTTAAGAAACATTAATGAATTTATCTTTATGTTGTATTTTTTGAAACAAGGCTATTTAACAAGGTTGGGCACTATAAGATCATGCGTATGCCTGGTTTGTTTTCATGAGAACTTTAAAGATCTTACCTCAAATCTCATAGGAGGAGCCTCACTTTACTTTCATATAGTTAAATTTATCAAATATACATTCTAGTAACATACTACCCATAAAGGCTATAAAATTCATTAAGAGTATAATTCAACCTTAAATATTGAAATCATTACACTATTTACATAATAAGAAAAGACTTATAATTCAATAATGCATAAAAGGTTAATCAGTTACTTGTTATTATCCATATGAGCTTACTTCAAAAGATCTCCTAAGTTGGGTTTCTATCACTTTTAACTATATTTTATAGGCATTAGTCTTATTCTTCTTAATGTAACTCATATTAGCTTTCTGCCTAGTGGTTTAGTTAGAGGATTAATCAAATTTATTTTTGACCTTATAAAGTTAAGTAATAATATTTCATTATTCAACAATTGTTTTACTAATTCGTATTTTAAACAAATGTGTCTATTTTTCTCATTAAATGATTTACTATTTGCATAAGCAATAGTGGCTTGGTTATTACAATACATCATCACTGATAGTGTCAATTTTACCTATGATGGAATGTCTCTAAGGAAATTCCTCAGTTATTCAGCCTTTATATTAGTCATCTCTAAGGTTATAAATTCAAATTTTATGGTAGACTAAGTAATAATTGTTTACTTAGCAAACTTCCAAATCACTGTTCTACCTTCAAGAGTGAATACATAATAACTTATAGAATTATTTTATTTAAATTAAAAATTTAATTAGTATCATCATACCGGTATAGTACAATGAAAAATTCACTAAAAAATGTACTATAGTTCACAGTACTTCTTAAATATTTCAAAATTCTTATTAAACCATTATAATAATCATGGTTTGAATATTATATATATATATATATATACTTAATCTACACACTATATAGGTAATATCAAGATGTGTGTAATTCATTATATGCATTAAATTACCAATAATTTATGCATACCTAAACTAAGAAACACTTTTACTAGTATTTTTTTATAGGTGTAAAATTGCATCATAAGGAAAGGAGGTAGTTTTGACATCAAAATATTCAAATTTCTTAAGAATTCTCATTATCTAATACTCTTGTGATAGAAAAATATCATTACGCTCTAGTGATTTTTACTTTGAAAATGACATTGGCTTCCATTAAATTTTTTATGTCAAAATATAATACAAGTAATGATTTTATACTAATTATTAGCTTCATATTGGAGCTAAATATCCACATGTTATCAACATACAAATATATAATAACATAAATATTATTTTTAACTTTTGTATAAACACATTTATCAACATTGATAATTGAAAAATTATTAAATATAAAGACATTATCAAAATTTTCATATAATTGTTTAAGTGCTTATTTCAACCCATATAAAGATTTGACAAGTCTACGTACCTTTTCTTTTTGGCTCGTAACTATATAACTTTCAAGTTATGATATGTAAATCTCTTTATTGAGATTACTATATAAAAATACATTTTTGATATTCATTTGATGAATAAATAAATTATACATAAATACCAATACAATCAATATTCTAATAAATACAATTCTAGTAATAAGAGTAAATGTATTAAAGTAATTAATATTCTTCTTTTGTGTATATCATTTTGTTAAAATCTAATTTTGCACTTGTTAATAGATCTATTTGATCTATATTTTTTTCTAAAGATTCATTTATATCCTATAAGTTTGGCACCTATAGGTTCTTATATGTGATTCTATTTTTAAGGAACCAAGCTCACTCTCTATATCTTCTAACCACAAATTGACATCACTAGAGGATATTCCTTTAGTGTATATCAAGAAATCATTGTTCACCATAAGAGTACAAAAGTCATCCCCAAATGTTTTGTCTTTCCTTTATCTCTTACTTCTCTTCAATTCAGGTTAAAAAAAGGTTTTATTGGACACTCTTTATTTCATCTTTAGGGTTAGGTGATAGTATTAAATGTTTTTTCATTAGCAATATATGCTAAAAAAACTTTACATTCTTAATCTTAATAATAGTATTAGTTTTAATAATATTACTCTTAATAACAAAGAAAATGATATATAATACTATGTTTTATATGCCTAATAAACATATAATATGAAGTCTTAGAATTTATTTTCTTTTTTTTTTAATTTAAACGAAAGAACATTTGCAAGATATCCTTATATTTTCAAATAATTCAAACTAGAAGTGTATCATTTTCATAATTCATATGGACTTTTTCTTGTTTTTTTAATAAAGGATTCGATTTTGTAAATAACGTGAAAGAAAGTATTACCTTTCTCCATAAATTATTAGACGTCCTTAAACTGACTAACATAACATTTATCACATCTTTCAAAGTTTTTTTTCTCTCTACTAATTCATTTGATTTAGGTGAATAAAAGGGTATGACTTCATATATAATACCTTTTTTCCTAAAAATCTGATAATAATTACAAATTATAATCTTTTCCTTTATTTAACTCAAGTCTTTTATCTTTTTGTTTAACTAATTTTCAACTTCACTCTTATATTTGATAAATACCTTATTTGTTGGGGATGATGAGTTGTTAACAAGTCCACTATAGTCGGCATAAAACCCTTTATGAGTAAAGAGGACTAAATTTTGTATTTTAAGAGACTCTCAAGAGTTAAGAGTTTATATTTTTATTTCAAAGGTCTTAAGTTCTAATCTTAGTAAAATGGAAATGCGATTTATAAGAATGGGAAAAACTACTCTTATTTTATAATTCATAATTCATTAGAGCTCTTAATAGATCTAGAAAAAATAAAGAGAACTAAATCCTCAGAGTTTGTCTTAAGACATTGGTTATTAGTTTCCACTTTTTCTTCTTTTTGTTTATATTGTCTCCTTGTAAATTGGCTTTCATTGTTATGGACTTTGTGTATTATTAGGGCCTAAGGTCCATTTATAATAATTTTTTTTCAAGAAAAATTAATAATGTGAACAAAGCTTGAGACAAATTTATTTGATTAAAAACACCAACTCGACAATAAATTTAAACTACTAATGATTCCACTCAATTCTTAATTTGTTTAGCAAACATGATTGTTAATATCAAATCTTGAACATAAAGTTATACATGAATTAAATTGAAATTTTCATTGTTAATAAAGAGAGCTATTTGATATGTAATTTTAAAAAATTTATATATAGATTCAAGCATTTCTCTTAATAATAATATATAAAACTTTATTGAATTGGTGTGTCGGCTGTGTGGACTCGTGACGGCATTACCCATCAAGGATCACTTATCACAAAATCAAGGGTTTCATGGTGGGATATGGATAGGTTCTGATAATATTTGTTAAAGGTATTACTTCCTCGTGCAGTCATTCCGCTTATACGGCCCAAAGGTCCTTCTCTTTCTTTGTGCGGCATGCACCCGTAACAATACGCCGTCTTCCTCGCTGCTCTCGTCTTTCTCCACTGGTCCGGTTGCATCTTAACGTCAACCTCTCAAGTTTATTTATTTATTTATCTTTTATTGCTTGCCGCTTACATTATATAATAATAATAACGAGAACTTGTGTTTAAGGTCACCGTTACTGGCCAATATATGGTCACCTATTTTACAATTCATAAAAGAAATATTGAACTCCTATTACCTGCTTTTTGACATCAAAGAAATTAGAACGTTTCAACAGCTCAATTGTTCTTTTCTATTATGAATGCCAAAGGTTAAATAACTCCTCGCAGTTCGTAGGATTGCTTGCAAATGATAATAAATTCTCAATCATTATAATTGAACTTATTCTTATTCTTATTCGTTCAAATAACTCTTCTTTTTTATTTTTGTAAAAATAAAAAAATAGAAGTAATATCTCAGAGATTCACGAAAAAAAATTACGTCTTATGAAAACAACCGAATCCTTCAACCGATAAATGATACTGTTCAGTGGTTAAAACAATCAAATGACAATAATATATTAAAAGTTAATGGGATAACGCTAGGAACGACACAAATTCCTTTCTGATCATAGGCACTTTTAGTTACGTGTTGTGTTGTTTTCTATTTTGATGCTTGCCTTGGTCTCTAAGTGGAAATCAAGCTGAAATATGTGTTCCATCTATCTATCTATATTTATTGTATTCACTATTTTGTTTTTTTTTTTTTTTCTTTTGCTTCTTTGATTAGAACTTGCCTTAAACCACTTCTAGTTGACTTGTCATCCATTGTAACCTCTATTGTGGGATTTGATTGTTTGATGTGTTTGTTCATTGGGTAGGCTAAGAATAAATGTTAATTTGTCTCAACCAAAGTGTTGGCTAATTGTCCCAATTAAATGAGAGTATAAGGATCATCATCGATCACCTACATTCTGTGATTATGACCCACTATAAGTCAATGGGATAATTAGTGTGATCATTCTAACAATCCATCCTTCCTACGCCTCAGAGAATGAATGAAAATTATCGTGGACCCTACAATTTTTCTTTTTCTTTTTTTTTTTTTTTGGTATGAAATCCGCAGGACCCATTTTCACACAAAACAAATTGGGTGCTCGTCGTGACTTTAGACCATCAACCAAACCTTGACCTTTAAAATGAAGAGCGGTTGAGGAATAGCATTTAACTCAATACTGATTTTGGTGCTCCTTAGGAATCCAATGACTGGAAGAATAAACGAACACGAGACATGTGGGACAGTCAGTTGCCCTGCCCGAGCGGATTCCGAGGCTCTGAAGTCTAAAGGGAAAAAAAAAACCATACAACTCATCTGCGCAGATTTGAGGAGTTTTGATTGTTACACTTCGATGGGTTTAGGCAAACTCAAAAGGTGGAATTGGCAAAAAGTTGACCCGACTCGATCAATCCAGAACTCAATTCAATCTAACTCACATTAATTTGAAAATTTTAATAATAAGTTTGTTTTTTAAGTACTCGAACTAAAATTTGAATGATTTTAATAAAAATAGCTCGAAATTCAATTAACCTAAAACTTAGTTAACACTAAAAATATGAAACCCAAATCATCGAAATTTAAAATTCTAGTGACTCAAAACGTAATATACTTGAAATTTTACAAATTTGAAATTCAATAAATTCAAAATTTGATAACTCGGATCCCAAATACCTTAATCCAAATGACCCAAGGTTAGATAAACTTAAAACTCCATCAATCTAAACCCAAAACATCGAAAATTGGAATAACCTTAAGATTGAATGAATTGAAAATTCAAAACATTTGAAAATCAAATAATCTAAGACTCAAGCCAATATGTCTCAAACTTGACCCAACTCGCGCGATTATTGCCTCTATCAATAAAGTAAGCCTGAATACCATTCAGAACATATAAATTCATGTGTAGAGGTGCTGCACAATGACCCCAAAGTTTTCCTTTTTTGGGTTGGCAGTATAATGCCCTGATAAAATACAATTTCAACGGTTTGTGCAACTAAACTATCAACTGGTAATTTATTGGAGAGACAATAAATTGCATATCCGTCTACAAAAAGGCTGAGCTAATATGCCATCCAGCAATGATAGATGTTTGTGAAATATGCAACATTATTTCAACTTCGATGGTACATATAACCAGATGATTTAATTGGTTGTTAAACTTGACCGTTTCTCTGCTAAGCTACTAAACTTAAATTGACAAGCCGAAGAGGAGAAATCTTACTTACCAATGCAAATCCTGGTTTTCAATCCTCTTGGCCAACTTCAGCATTCTTGTTTTGATTATAAACATTCTTGTTTCCATTACAAATACAGTGCTTGGCCCTGGAGAGGACCCATGAAGGGCTTATGAATCTCAAAGATTTACTGGCAAGCCTTCAAATTTTGAATTCCTGAACCCAGTCGAGTGTGGAACTCAGAAATTCTGTACAAAAAACAATGAAAGATGAAGAAGTTAATTTAGTTTGATTAGGAAACATTAATTGCGATTTTGAGCCTACTCTGAAGGATTAAAAGATGTCGCCAGAAAAATTGAGAATTACAAGATAAAGAGTGCCACTTTGTTCCTGCATGCTACAAGCTCAAGCATAGCACATGGTGCAATGAGTAATGATCCTTTCTTGAATATGTAATCCACTGTGTGTAATATATATGTATTTTATGATGTATCGCTATGCACAAAATATGTTTCATCAAACTTGCATATGTACAAAATAATGATATCTTCCATTCGATCAATTATTGGAAGAATCCCCCTCTAAGGTGCCTATCTGCAAGGCAGTGTTGGAATATTTTAATTCAATGTGGAACATCACTTCTCTAAGAAGAAAAAAAATGGATACTTGTTATTCTTACTTACATTTTTTTTTTAATATAACACATTACATAATTTGATATTACATAAATTTATTTGATTATTTTTTTATTTCAACTAGACCTCATTTAAATTATTTTTCTAACACACATCTACAATTGAGTTAATTTGACTCATATCTTAAGTGAATCAAATTAGAAATTTTTAAAAGTATATATATATATATATATATAATATAGTTAAGGCACAATGGTCAATAACACCAATGAAAGTGATATAATTAACATAAAGGAGAAGTCCAAAGCTAAAATATTAAAAGGAGAGGGAAAAAAATATTGCAAACGACAGCCAGACAAAGCAGCACAAATCAAACTGGGCACCACGGAATACAAGATCTTAGACGCAGTGCAATAAAACAAAAACGAGAACACTGACACCCATAAGCCTTTGGTTTGTGTGAGTGTCCTGAGATATTGAAACTTGAATTTTCTTGATCTTGAACATTCTGACAATGAATTAAATAATTAAAAATGTGCAACAATGATATATATATCTTATATTATATAAAGAATATAATTCCTCATTTGCTTATTCTTCTACATGCTCGAATGTTGTATGCACAAGATGATGCCAAATCCCAAATGGGTAAGAAGTGACTTTCTATACAGAGAGTGTGTGTGTGTGTGTGTGTGTGAGAGAGAGTGAGAGAGAGTGAGAGAGAGAGAGAGAGAGAGAGAGAGAGGGAGAGAGAGAGAGATTTAACTAGTATCATAGAATCAATGTTAAAATATGTGTGAGGTAAAGTAAAATTGAGGAAGAAGAATAAATTATTAGCGAATCCTATTTCTCAACTTAAATTTTATGTTTGGTGCCCACCAGACCCTACTTGGTAGTTAAACTTCCTTTTTGTTTTTTTTTTTTAATGTTTTTTTGGTTCTCCTGAACCTAAATAAACTATTACTGTGCAGATTAGGGTTTTGAGGCCTTTGTTCTAGGGTTTAGAATGAAGGGAAATAAGCAATGAAGAGCGAAAAGTCATCATATTATATTATCATACTGTGCCAGATTAGAGTATTTCACCTTTCTAGGATGAGAAGAGATGGAGCTAAATTTTTCCTTTCAAATTAAGGCAGATTTCACAATTCACTTTCCTTTCCAGTACTCTTTACTGGTTAATTTGCATTTCTCGTATTGACTTAAATTTGAAAAGACCTACCAATCTGCAGCAAAGTAGTTTGTGGGATAAGTACCATCATTCTCAAGGTTAAGTCGCAGCCACCAAGGTTGTTACTGCATGGAGAAGCTGGAGCTCTCATCGTTGGCCTTCACTGTTGGAACCCTCTTCTTCTTTTTCTTCTTATAGGGAATTCCTCTTGCCTTGGCCTGAGAGTCCCTCACTTGACGTAGATGAACTTTAATAGCGCCAGTTGCAAACGGGTTAGTCTCCGGCGACAGGCCATTTTCTTCATAAGCAGCCCTAAGTCGCCCGATGAGCGCATCAAGGCTACCCCAAGCCTGCTTGAGTGGGCAGCTGCAAGGCCCCGGCGGCTCAGGGTGTCCGAAAAAGACACACCCTTGGATGTGTACCTTAGTTTTGCCAAATTGGTCGAGGTATCGTAGGAAATCCAGCACATGGTTTGCGTTGCACTGTGCCGGTGCAACTGGGGGGCTCTGGTTGCTCAAGTACTGCCCGAAAGTATTCCAGTCTCGCCTCTTCTGTGACTCGTAGCGGCTCAACGGCGGTGGATCACTTTGGTGATATGTGGCACTAGCGGCCGACCTTGATGACCCTTCTGCTACATCTTTCCCTTTGTCGCTTGACATCGATCACAGCTGCCTGCCGTGAGCAGCCAGATAACAGTACTTGCCAAAAGAGATCAGAAAGGAATAATTTTTGTTTTTCGGGGTGGTTTGGTTAGGGACAGTAGAAATATAGCCAAGTAAAGAAGACCAAACAGAAGGGGAAAAATATATATATATATAAAAGAAGAAGAAGAAGAAGAAGAAGAAGAAGAAGAAGAAGAAGAAGAAGAAATTGAATTGATCACATCATTATTTTTATTATTTTTATTTTTATTTTTTCGGTTTTGATCACATCATCATATGGGGCTAATGAGTAGACACGCCATGGGGTCCTATGATATTAATGAAAGTGCCTTTGGGCTTCTCTTTTTCTTCCTACGACATTATTTTTGTTCCTTTAATGGTACCGTGTGGCAATGGCTAGTAACTTTTTTCGCTTATATCTATTATTGTGTTTCCATCAACAAAGCAATCGTTATCAAGCTGTATTAGGACCATGATTGAACCTAACATATCATTTACTAGCTGTGCTTAAGTGTCTATATTCAATTAAACTTTAATTAAATATTTTAATGATATAATAAAAATTTATAATTTAAAATGACAGAATGAAATACGATGACGTAACAAGACGTCTTATATATTTAAAAGTTAAAATTTTAAATTACAAAATTTTTTACCAAAATTATTTATTATGTGTAACGAAGTTAACTAAATGCGCAGCAAAAATAATTAAAATGTGTAACAAGATTTAAAATAATATAACAAAGATGATAATTATGCATAATGTATGAAATTAATTTAATATCATAATTATTCCACTTTTTGTGATACCTTGTTATAAATTCTAACACGTTTTGTGTATTTTATCTATGTTATTACCTTTTTTTTTTTTGTTATTTGAAGTCTTATTTCACCTTTTTGTTTCATAATTATTATACATTTTATCTATTTGTTACAGATATTATATATTTTGGCAAAAGAAAAAATTTAAATTTTAAAATATTACTCTCTTTTTTTTTTTTTTGAATCATGTAGGACCTAAAATGGTGACATAGCTAGGCTCTGGGCACATTTTTTCTGTCCATGTAACGTAGCCATCACTAATAATATATAAATATAACCTTTTTAAGGAAACAAAACTCTGCCTCGTGGTGTGTAGATGGTGTAGGGTAAACGCATCATTTATCTTGCCTTTTGTAATAATTTAGTTAACCCAGACGCTACTTAATTATAGGAGATTTGAGCAAGACACCCATCATACCAACAGCCATAAGCTTTCGATCAATTGTACTAATGTTCTAAAAGGAAACGAAGCCAAAGGCAGTAAAAATTAATGCCTATTTCTTCTGAATCTGATGGTTTTAAAATGGTAAAATAAAAAAATAAAAAATTATAGAGATGTTCATGGAAAAAAAAAAATACATAACGCCAAAACAGTAGTTCAAAAGTTTTAATTGCTAATAGTAGATTGAGTTGCTCCTTAAACATAATCATAATCTAATCTAAAAAATAAGAATATTATGTGCGTCCTTTTTTCCTTTGATTAAATTCTTAAAATTTTAAGATTTATGTTTTTTTTTTTATGATTATTATTATTTTATCGCCCTAAATGGATGTGTGTGTGTGTGTGAATATAACACTACTGACAAAAAATGTAGCATATGCCTACGCTTCTAATTTAAGTTTTCTACACTAAAAAAAAAAAAATGTTACAATATATGCTACTTGCACATGGGAAAGCATAAATAAAAATATGAGTGGAGGAATTTGGCAATTTTTATTACACTTACAGCAAAGGGAGAAATCATATTAAAATTATACTAACGCTTGAATTTTGTAGAAGAAATGGACCCTTTCAACAGCATAGACAAACAAAGAATAGGCATAACTCCTCTTATTTTATTTTATTTTATTTTAAATATTGTTATACATTTGACAATATTTTATTTATTAACACATGCGTATTATATACGACACATGCTTGTGCGTATAAAAGTATTATGATGCTTATGAATATTTGTCACCAAATAAAATATAGATGAGTACTTTAAATTCTTTTAAAATTGACAAATAAGTGTATTTTAATATCATAAAATAAAAACAAATAAATATGAATCATAATATAAGAAATTAAAAATTTTTTAAATTAATTACACCTTAAAAAGAGACGCATAATTTATTTTAGTTTTATAATCTTGTTCTGGTGTCATGTTCTATAATTTTCAGCGGAAGCTTGCACTTAATAATTCCATATTTTTCCAGCCCACTGTACGTTGTGTGGGGGCGTTTTTTTTTTTTTTTTTTTTTTTTTTTTTTTTTTTTTACAGAGCTATGGGTGCCATTCATTTTTTATTTTTTTTCAAATAAAAATAATTTTATATTATTATATATGTTTTGTGGAATAAGATGGGGCCCCAATAGGCTTAGCTGGGCTAGTGCCTACCGCGGAAACCCTAGACAGGGAAATAAAGTAAACTTGGGTGCAATTGTAGTTAACTAAACGAAATTATAGGTGCCACAGTGCTATTGCTGTGGCAAATTTTATCTCTATGATAAAGTTCACAGCTAACGGCCAGTGTAGGTGATGTTTTCTTTATTAAGTTGGCTTTTGACCAACCATTTCATTCAATTTTCTATCTGAATTTTAATCAAGATAGGCCAATATAGGCCGGTAAACTTAATAATCTAAGCACGTTTACTACATTAATTAGGACGTGGGCTTAGCCCATATTTACAACAAAACTAAAATGGTAACAACAAATACAAAAACACAAAACCCATATTCTCTGCCTCCCCAACATCACACTCCCAATTTAGCCCAATAGTCAGCAACACCCCCGCCTGTCGCTCTACCTAAACAGGCCACTGTAGCAGAGGTTCACTGGCTCCCAACAGGCACATAGCCCAGTCCCTCCCATGGCGAGAGGGGCATGACGACTTATCCTCATCTTCGCTTTCCTCCAGCTGATCACCTACAGTCTGCTCGAAATTTCAAACTCAACGGCGACAACTAAGCGGGAGAGTTGCACTCGTTGCGGCGGTATTCAAACACCTTACAGCACAAACTGACAATAACCATACAACCTCCAGCGTCCCTATTCCCAGAGGAGGCACAATAAATATGAATGGACGGCACTCCAGCGATTTTGTAATACGAGCTTTATTTTAAACATCTCTAATTTTAATTAAAAAAAATAAAATTTATAGTTTATAAAATTTTTTTAAAAAAATATTACTACTAAATAACACATGATCCAAGTAAGTCAAGACATCAATGTGGTAAGAAGCAATCTCAATTTAGAACACCTGCAGTTCCCAGTTCAATTTAGTTTCTTTTAATTTCTAATTCAAAGATAAAAACGTCGCAGCTGTATCAAATCCACTGGCACGTGAGGAACTCGGATGCTTATAGAAATGGATTGGGCAGTGTACGCTATAAGACAAAAAACTTGACATTTGGGGGATGCATCTCTACTCTCAACTTGTACAAAAGAAAAATTGTCCTGATTCTAAACTCAAAGCCTACAGGGCCTACAAACATTCCTCAGCTCACCAAAATTGCTGGGCAGCTCAGTGGCACCAACATCCATGGCCATAAAAGATGCAACCTTAGAAACCAAAGAAGCCAAGTTCACTGGCTTTCTCCTTCTCAAATGTCTCAAAGTACTGATAAATTATTGTAACTGCAAGGAGGATCCCTGTCCCTGAACCGATTGCTCCCATGAAATCTGCCAACACTGTTAGTGCACCAATGCACATGCCGCCAAAAGCTGCAGCTGTTGGTATGTAGCGGTTTAACTCTTTTTGCAAGTTGGACTCCCTGTGCCCAGGCATAACCATTTGTTGTTCCTGCAAAACAGTAAGCATATGAGAAGATGAAACACAGAGAGAAAGTGATTAGTAGGAGATAAGAGGAAATGCCTGAAAGCTCTCAAATTTCAGGCCTCAATGATATTGATCATTGTTTACATTTTACACGATGAGTTATAGAATGGGCAACAAACCCCATCTCCATTTGTAATGCAGCTCTTTTGGTGAATGACTTCCACCCACATAAGGAATTTCAATCAAACATTCAATAAGAGGGCAAAAAAGTCCAAGTTCACTTCCCCTGTGCACTTGCTGAAACTCAATTGAGGTAAAAGTTTCCTTAACAGAAGTTTGAATTTCACTGCTAAGGACCTAATGACAACAACAAATGAAAGAGAAGACAATTACTGCAGAATTGTTTTCTTGAAAGTGTGATGTTTTTCCACTTAGCAGGGTTTCTACTTCCTAAAACCCCTAGGGGGTGTGATGCAACCCATTCAACTAATGTGAAGGTTGTAACTATTTTATTTTTTCAATAACCTGCAACTTTATTTCCAATAAATTAAACTAACCGGATTCAATTTGATAGCTCTAAACCCTAATATTCAAACTTGAACAACCACTGAACAATTTCAATAGCTTAATTAGTTTCCTCTACCCATCCTACAACAATATGCAACACGCAGAGATTGATGTCTCAACAATTCAAAAGGACAAAAGTAAGAGAAGCTGAAGCACAAAATATTAGGCATCAAAATGAGTAATATTATTGTTATTTATATTTTAGATCTGTAAAACATCTCTTATTAACAAATTTACCTAGCAAGTACAATATTGGTTGTTCTCTGGCACTTCTAAATTTATTCTAAATAAATAAATAAAAAATTACCTTGGCAAACAAATTGCCTACTTTCTTGAAGTTTTCTAACAATAGCAAATGCATTACACAAACACATTCTTCATTCTCCAACTTTAACAAACAGTTGGGCGTTAAAAAGTAGAGGAAATTATCTAGAAAATCACTACAAGAAAACAATATATGTTTTCACTTGATTTGTTTGGAAAACAGGCCAAAATATGGAAAGAAAATAAGCAAACATAAATCAAACTTTGTTGAAAGTTGGAAGAATATCAGTATACTTAACAGCACAATAAATGCGTGGTTTAGATCCAATGAAAAAGCATAATAAAATAATTTTAATTCATGGAGACCACCTTGCCTCCATTTCCCACCAAAGTGGGAAAACTTGTTTTTGACACCGAATAGGAAATTTTCCATCAAGCTCCCACTTTACTTTCTTTCTAGACTAGCATCCAAAAAAAGAAAACAAAATTACATTCCCTCCCCTTTGCTTTCTTCACATTTTCTTTCCTTAGGTTTTCATTCTATCCAAGCATATTAAAACAAAATTTCAGTTTTTACTGTATATCTCATACAGTATTCTACAGAGAAATAAAATTTGAAACACCCAAGAAAAATAGAGATGAAAACAGAGAATTGTTTATTGAAGGTAAACACAACAAAAAATTTTCTCCAACATAATATCTGAATGGACGCCAAGGTATAAAGATAGTAAACCTTAAGCTGCTTTGCCACATCTTTGGCAGAAGACCCAGAAACTTCAATCCAAGTTTTTGAAAAGAGTGCACACGCTGACAACATGAACACAAGATAGAAAAGTGCATGGAAAGGATGTGCTGCCATATCAGCTAAGCTGCAAAACAGCATAAGCAATGTTTAGCGGAAAAAGTGAGAGGAGAGAGAGAGAGAGAGAGAGAGAGAGAAGCAAAAAAAATCAAATGATCTCTAATCACCTCGACGGTGCAGTAATGTAATATGCCACGCCACCAATGGGGACGGACTGACCATTGTATTCAGATTCCTTCCATTTACCCAAAAGGTCCACTAGAAAGTTTCCACTATATTTCCTATGCAACAGCTGTAAATAGACAATTGTACTAATTAAATGATAAGTCACACTTCAATTTGTGCAACAAATAATATCACCTCAGTACCTGGGAGATGAAGTACAAGTTGGTTACAAGAGCTGACTGCAAAATGATTGGCATGTTAGAGGTATAAAACAGCTTGATAGGATAGGAACCCTGCTGCCCACGAGCATTCTTTGACCTCACAGGCAACACCACACGGAACCCTTGGAAGTAGATAACAATAAGGAAGATCAAGACAGTGGCAAGCAGATTTGTCACGTTTGGAAGATTCTGCCTGTAAAATGCTTCACGAAGGGCACGGACCTTGTCTGTTCGAGTTATCAGGAGATGAAATAGAGCAATAACAGCACCTTCAAATTCAGCACCTCGCCCACTATTAATGGTGGTTGGACTAAATGCTTTCCATATTATGTTTTCACTGAAAAGGAAATAAAAACTCTTATCACAAATGAAAACTACGGTAGAGAAGGCTCTAAATCACCGAAAATAGAGCAGATATAGTACCCAACCTAGAGAATGAACCCACCAGTTAAAACAAAAGCAAGAGAATTGAGCTCACCAAATGTTGGTTGCTATGAAAAGGGAGATCCCAGATCCCAGACCATATCCTTTTTGGAGAAGCTCATCTAGACAGATAACTATGATCCCAGCAAAGCAAAGCTGAATAATGATAAGTATAGCATTGCCCACTCCAAGTTGGCTGACGTTACCATACATCCCAGAGAGAACATATGCCACAGCTTCACCAACAGCTATCAATATGCCCAACAACTTTTGTGCACCATTTCTGGCAGCAGAAAAGAATCAATTTCATGATTTTATACACCAAAAGATGAACAAGCAAGTTGTAGTTGCAAAAAGCATAAAAGCTACCCAATTCTTGGTGGCACAAGCGTACTTATAAAGAGTGTACTGCATATATCATAAATTTATGCAAACTAGAAGTTTAAGGAAAATAGGGCAAAATGCTGAATGACGTTGTGAAACAAAAATAGTCTAATACTAGTAGCTTATGTTCAGTCACCTGACCTGATACCAGAATCATCTATTTCATTCTCTTAGAGGCTTTTACTTGAGTTAAAGCTCGCAATTCATTCTCTTAGAGGTACTTACAAAAGGGCTCGGTCTTCACGCACATTGTTGTCCACTTCAATGATCTTTGACCCCGCAAGGAGTTGCATAACTAGGCCAGATGTCACAATTGGAGTGATACCAAGCTCCATGACAGTCCCACGACTTGAAGCAAGAATAACACGCATCCAATAGAAGGGATCTGCTCCAGTTGTGGAATGAATGCCATACAATGGCAGTTGACTACATACCAAGAAAATGAAAAGAGCGATCACAGTGTATATGACCTTCTCGCGAAATGGAACCTTTCTATCAGCGCTCTGAACTTCAGGAAGAAATGACAGAAACGGTCTGACAAGATGAAGCACTCTAAACCCACCACCCATCTTTCACAACTTGACTAAACCAACAATTCAACCTGTATTCCCCAATCATCCAAAAAAAAAAAAAAAACAGTTATGGATGACATAGGACAGGAATCGAACCACAATGAAAATTTACCCGTAAACAAAATGAAAATCAGCACTCATTAATAAAACTCGATGATCAATATCAATATGAATATCCATAATAAGTCTGTCCATTGAAATAACATAAATTCTATACCAAAAAGGGGACAGTCAAAAAAAAGGGAAGGAGAAATACTGCAATAAAATTCTAAATAATAAAAAATTTGATTCTACAGAACATCCGAAGCGAAGAGATGCACTCACTCCAGGTGAAAACCATACTTTCAAAACAAAATTTCACTTTAATTAATAAGCACGTGCAACTACACTTGGAAAAATCAAGTTTCATGTCAAAGATCTACAGCTCTACACGGCGTGTAAATCATTGTTCCTCGCAACACAATACGCATGAAAAGCCAATTATTGTATACCTATTAATTACATTAAATATATAATAAGCAGATTAAGAACGAATAACGTAGACTGAGAAATGAACAAGAAATTTCGAGAGTCTAGCGATTATTCAGTATGCCAACAGACAGCGTACAAGCGACGCAGCTAAACGGATCTGGATAACATATGCATCGCTTCACGCAACTTTCACATAAAACCCGTTTGGTCGCCGAGAAAACGGAGGAAAATCGGAGAATAAACTCATCGACATCAGACTACATCATCATTCGGAAAAACAAAATAATAATAATAATAATTAGAGCACAAAACCGAAAATACTGACCCTATCGGATCGAAGCGGCGGAGTGGAGAAGAAATAATCTGGGCGAGAGAAGAAGCAATTGGGTCAAACAGGCTGCCTGAAGGGTTCTACTTCTATACGGCGGCCCTTAAGTGGCATGCTGTACACGAAGTTAAGCCAATGAACGCTGGACGCGTGTCGAACTGTCAGCTGTCGTGGATCTTCGGCTTTTACCAGATAACTGGGTTCGCAGCCCTTTTTTTTTTTTTTTTTTTTTCTGGTAACCGACAGACTAGACAAATTGCCCTTCTTTAATAATAGAAAAAATGTGTTCCCTTTTGCTTGCAATAATTTTTTTTATAAAAAAATGTAAGTAATTCTAATTGTGAAGCTTTCTGGTAAAGAAATTTCGGTTTTCAGAAAATGAATTCTATTGCAACATAAATGAGATCACAATTATATTAAATTAAATGGGAAAATCTGGTAAGGCATTTCTAAAATATATATATATATATATATATATATATAAAGTATGAATAATGCTTATAATTTTATCAAGAGAATCATACACCATTAAATATATATATATATTTCAAGACTAGTCAATGTTGTAGGAGATGAAACGGTAGTCGAACAAAAACAATTGGAGAATTTAAGAGCTGGTCGAAGTTGAATCGGTTCAACTAATATTCGATAATAAAAATATATTTATTAATTAACCATTAAAAAATAAAAATAATAATTATATATGGTATGTTATCAATAAAAAAATATATTAAAATTTTAATTTAGACGATTAGATTAAGATTTTATATTGAAAATTACGAATTAATTGTAAGTTGCCAGAAAATTTAAGGCTTAATTATAAAGTCAAATTATAATTCTGGTATTTTAAAGTCGAAATCGATTAGACCACAAACCATGTCGATCCTTTTATAGTTTCCTTAGTTCAACCTGAGTTTGACCCTTTCTTTTAGTGATTTTTGTTTTTTTTTTTTTTAAAAAAAATTTTGAGTGAACGGATCCAATGGTCCACCCCATTCTCTATTATCTTAGTCTGACTGCTCGGTTCGGTCTAGTTCTACGTTTTAGAACATATCATTTGTAAATAATACGTACCCGTAACACCATTCTAAGCATGTTCTATCGATTCATATATCACAAGCATTAATTAAAAATAATTAGAATTTACCTTACGTTAAATTGTTTGTGTTTATCTCCTAATCTTCACTTATTAATTTATCCTATTAAATTTTAGAGTCATCAACAATTCTACATGTTGCAATATTGTACTTTTGTATATATATATATATATATATAACATTAATTGTAATAAAATTTAACGCTTAAAGATTTCTTCACTTAATAGTTGAAATTTTTAAATTATCCCGACTGCATTTAGTACTCGCAGAAGCACATAATGTTGAAAGAACCAATGATCAATCGTCTTGACTGCATTTATTGCTTGGGGAACAAGGTGGTGATAAGATCACGAAAAAATAAGATAATACGGCTTGTGGTCGTTCTTGACCCCAAAATTCTGAATGTATAGCAATGGGGGTGGAGAATAAAGTTTCCTCTCAGACCACTTTAATGTTATCTGCAATATATGAAGAATGTGATGAGCAATGAGCACCAGAGAAGAAAAGCCTGGTACACCGGTCCCATGCATCTTTTTATCTCATAGAACACATCCAATTTGCAGAAAACAGATTGGTGCAGAGTGGGAGGGGAATGCTGAATACCCTTTCTGCTGCTGCCCCAACAGTTATTGCTTCGCACCAAACGGTAGCTTGTACAACAAGGGTACATTCAACTAATCAATCCGTTTGAGATTGTACTGGACAATTGCCTCAAGACCGGATCGAAATGCTCCCGGAGGAAGGCATTGGAGATTCTGAATTGCAAGTTCAGCTTTCTCTTTTGCTAATTGTTGTGCCCTTTCAATACCCCCACTTTTCTTAACCAACTCGATGGCTGCATCGAGAGAACCATCCTCACAAAACTCAGACTCAATGATTTCTCTTAGTTTATCTGATGTCTCTAGAGCAAATATTACCGGCGCAGTCAAGTTCCCTTTTGCCAGGTCACTTGCAGCTGGCTTCCCCAGCTGCTCCGCTGACTGGGTGAAGTCCAGTATGTCATCAACCACTTGGAAGGATAGACCAAGATTCTTACCATACTCATACATTTGTTTAACAATGCTGCTGTCCACGCCACTAAAAATAGCGGCTCCTTTGGTACTAGCTGCAATTAAAGATGCAGTTTTATAAAAGCTCTTGATCAGATACTCCTCTAGCTGAACATCGCAGTCAAATAGACCAGATGCCTGCTTTATTTCACCACTTGCAAAGTCCTTAATAACCTGCCATGGTGACCCACAGAAATTGCAATCATTTTAGTTCACAATACTGTCTTTTCTTTTGCTTATAGTTCAGTTTATTATTCCTGTAAATAAAAAGCCAATATTGGGTGTAGAGGTGCAGACCTGGCTTATAAGTTTAATGACTTCAATGTTCTCAAGATTTGCTAAGTACCACGAAGCCTGGGCGAACATAAAATCCCCAGCCAGTACAGATACCCTAGTACCATACAATTGATGAACGGTTTCCTTACCTGAAAATTAGTCCATGATATTAAATATGGTTGACACTCTCAGCAATAAAAACGACAGGCAAGGCTAAATGAAAATGAAAAGCATGCCACCCAAAAGAGAAAAAAAAAAACAGTCAAGCTAACTTTAGAGGGGGCAGCAGCTCATTACATTCATGTCCAAGGCAGCATCATCTGATTTATGCAACCACTATAAATAAGAGTTCTCATCAAGGAGGCTTCCTTATTGATTTAATTAGCGAGCTTGCTAGTCAATCTTCACCTTGATAGAGATCAATGCAATAACCAATGCAATGTAGAATACAACTAAATATCTAGCAGATGTAAACATTGAGCTCTTGCCCAAGTATCCAACTACTTGACTCTGATGTAACCAACCATGGAAGCTGGGGCAGGACACACACTACATGTATGCCTACAGTAAAATTCACCTACCAGGGATGCAAACTCACATAGCTCTTTACAGATAGCATGGCCACAATTAACAGGAAGTTAACATAACAGGCTTCCATCAAAAATAAAAAACCAGAATTTTGCATCCATTCACAATTCAAACAAAAAGTTCAATTTGTTGAATGTTTGCTCCCTCTCATAACAGACCATATGCTTCCTGTTTGTCAACCATATACCCAAATACTTGGCTGTTCATGCTTGGCCTAGTAAAAGGGAAAACTCCTAATTACAACCTTTTCAAGTAGTTTTATGGCCAATTTCCCAAATGCCATTGGAGTGAGAAGAAAACAAACAGAAACCAAATAACAAGCTGTGGATGACCTTTAATATGAGATGTTATAAATCAGTATGCAAATTCATTCCACTGATAGCAATGCCATGGACCTTATGGAAAATTTCCAACAAATGGAACACATAAGCTTTCTATAGCTGTCTTACAGTAAAGACAGTATCTATGGGAAGGTGTTATTGCATAAACCTTTGTACATTTAGAAATTCCAGACACTTGGTTACTTTTGCATAAACAATATTAGTGCATTGCAAAGTAGCACCAGTATGAAATTCCATGTTGCTCACCCGAAAAAAAGCCAAAGTCCTACCTCTTCGCATATTACTATCATCCAGTACATCATCATGTATTAAACTTGCAGTATGGATCATCTCAATGATCTCTGCTAAACGCTGATGCTTCATTGTAAGCTCCCTGCAACAAGTGAAAACAACATCGATCTTCTTTTCTAAACCTCGAGAGATTTAGTAAGAATGTTGGATAAAACTTACTTCAGCCCCATCATTTCAGCTGTTGCTCTCGATACTAAAAATACCAAAGCAGGTCGCATTCTCTTGCCACCAGCACTAAATATCTGCTCTGCTGCAGACATTAAAATTGGGTTTTCTGCGCCAACAATCTAGCAAAGCATTTCCAACACATGAACTTCAAACCAAATTTTCAGATATAATCAAGACAGCAGAAAATTGGAAACTAGAGCACACACCTAACGCCCACTCAAGCA
Source organism: Ceriops tagal (assembly GCA_021533255.1). Classification (NCBI taxonomy): domain Eukaryota; kingdom Viridiplantae; phylum Streptophyta; class Magnoliopsida; order Malpighiales; family Rhizophoraceae; genus Ceriops; species Ceriops tagal. The sequence continues at coordinate 888,406 of CM038600.1, read as the reverse complement.
CTCGCTAAGCCAATTTATGTTAACCTAGAACATAGTAATGCTGGATTATGTCCACCTAAAACTTAGTCTCAGACAAGACTCTATATTACATTTTGTTGGGAACAATATTGACAAAGGTAGCCACAAAAAAATTTCCATTGTTTAACATTCTGAGAGCTCACAGATGCCTAGTATCACAATGATAATCAAAACAGATACATGTTAAACAGTACCAGATGATTCCCATAGAGGAAATATTTGAACTCAGGCATAAGGTGTGTGTGTGTGTGTGTGTGTGAGAGAGAGAGAGAGAGAGAGAGAGAGAGAGAGAATCTAGTAATGTGTTTCTGTACATCAGCTAATATTATTTTACACACATTTTATTCTAGAAGCCCAGTATTGGCCTCATCGACTTTTTTGGTCCGGAGCTCTAACAAATTGGAGATGCAGAATATAAAACTCATATTTTGGGCATAGAGAACTGGAGTTCATTGGCCAATAGGCATAGGAGTTCACTAATTACCTGGTGATTATCTATGAAGCTAGTAGCATCAAAATACCTTCCAAACCAACTGAAGGTTTCAGTACTTATAAAACATTAGCATCTGAAAGTTTCAATATGAAACTGTTGTTCTGTTTCTTCAACCTAAAGTTTCCATCAAGTTGAGTGTCCATCAAACAATGATTGACTTAAAACTAAGAAGGTTTTTCCCCACATAATTTCTATGCCTTGGACTTTTGTCATTAAGCTTACACATCATCACACAGAGGCTCATTGCTATTCCATTGGTGGCAAGCTATTTTATTGAAGCATCTATATACTAGAATGGATCTCAGTTGCCTTTAAGGCAGGCAATAGACAGTTTAGGATTTCAAGTGTTTAATAGATACTAAATGTAAGAAAGTGGACCACAGCCAGATCCACATTACAGATTGAATTGAATATACAAGGAGTTTTCTAATTCAAAATTTTAAACACAATAAACATTTAAAATCCACTGAAAAACGTCATAATCAATAATATCATAAACCACAAGAATTCTCCCAGTGAGGAAGGAATCATGGGGCCTCTTGCTTGCAATACCCTGATCCATGTTCATGATTAGCACACCGATACAAGTGGAAAGTCCACAATGATTGGAGTTCCATGCATGAATGAAGAAAAAAGAAAAGCTACTCCAAGTTTTTTGGGCATTAACCAAGGCATAAAATCCATAAGGTCACTCAATCAAACTGATGCACCCACAATTTGAAAGCAAAAGGTCCTTCATCTTTATGAAAACACAAAGCAGCATATTTTGTTCTTAATTATAAGTCCTACCAGATCATGGCCTGCTGGAAGACTGCAACTTATCAAATTCATCACCTCTTCCAACACAGCAAGAGATTAAATATATATATATATATATATGACAGGGTGAGCAATTATCCTTTCAATTAGGCACAATTGCTCTGACTTGCTATACACTAAGTAATTGCTTAAGCACATTATCATACGAGCTCAACTGCTACCTCCTGGATGTGGAACTTAGCACCCTTGTGCCCAGAGATGAAAAGCACCTCAGCTGCCCACTTCTAGTGGAATATACACCATCGGTGAAGTGCCATCTATGTTCATCATGAGTCTTAGATCACTGGCACAAACTTCCTTAGATTGACACTTTGCTGATCAACTATTTACCATTACTGTTTTGAGGGAGCAATATCACATCCTTATATATATATAAACAAACATACATAAATATGGCTGAATGTAGCAAACTTTTTCTCAAGACCCAGGAGGACACCATTAGCGTGAATTATGGGAACTACTAATATGCAAAAGTACAGTTAGCTAAAATAAAAACCAGCACTCAATGATTCATGAACAATTCACAATAGCAACAGCCATAGTCAATATTGAAAAAGAGCACTCACTGACTGGAGATTTTGGTTGAGAGTTTGAAGATCATCAGCAACTGATTCAAACAAATTTTTCACTGAAGTTGGGACTTCAGGCTCTTTCTTCAGATCCAACACTTGTGCAGAATTTTGTGCAACTCCTGATTCAACAGCAAATGAAAAATAAATTGTTGAGACTCCAAGTACTTCAACATGGAATTGTTACGGTAATGGCTGGATGAGACCCTATGCCGTTGGCACAAAGATGCTAAATTTCATTGTGTGCCAAACTCAAATTCTCAGACAGTTAATTCAATACCCTGCACCTAAATTCCATGACACCGAATCAAATACAGCCACAGCTAGCCACTAATGTTATTGACTGTTATTACTGAGAGAAACAGTTAGTTAGTCATACAGAACAAAATTTAAACTTTGTGATGCTACAGAAAATAAAACTAGTACCGTTAAGATAGATAGAATCAAGCTAAAGGACTTGATTTTGTAATAGGCCAAATACCAGACAATGTTATAAAAAAGCAAATACAACCACAAATTAAAACAGAAAGCACTTCGTAATAAGAAACCAAGTACTAGATCAAAGGCGAAGCCAATAAATCATTCGAGCCTTGAAATTACCATTGAGAAGAGTCTCAGGGGTCCTCGTGGAAGAAACTCGACAGCGACTGATGCGCCCACAGCAAACCAATCTCCGAGCCTCAAAATCTGTATCACAACTCCTATAAGCCGGCTTTGCATAGCTTCTCGCCATAAATCTATCTACTGTGGCATTGGAGGAGCACCCGCATAGCCCCAAGTCAAGCAGAGTCCTTCCAAAATCAAGACCGTGGCACGCCATTGACATCATTTTACCAACACCCAGAAAGCAAAAACTAACAAGAAAATCAAATGCCCAGATGGAAAATATAGTTCAACTCCCCATAAAGAAGCAACCACCAAAAAAGTTAAAGTGAAAATGAACGAGGACAAATGTAGAAAGAACTCAAAAAGAAGCCGAACAAAGGATTCAGTTTGGTGTGTTTTGTTTTTTTCTCTCGTTCTTTTCTGTCTCTTTTCATAGAGAACATATAGTAGCAGTCGGCACTGAGTGGATCCCAGAAGTCCACATGGGACACTGCTTTTTCTCTGGTTTCTTATCAGTTTGATCGAGTTGAGGGCCTCGTCATATTTTTTTTAGGACAAGGTTGCGGCTCTTGGGCTGTGTGAGAGAGGAGAGTTACGTTCACCTTTACCGTTTCTTATTTTTTACACGATAAGGGGCAATCGAGAGTACATGACTTTATTAATTATGATACGGCCCTGTCAGATCTCTTTGTGGTTCAAAATCGCCCGAGCCCTGTTGAATGTTGGGTGTTCCCCAACCAGGAAAAATAAAATGCGCGACTTTTTGTGCCTTTTTTCTTATCATTGCTGTCAAAATTTATATTTAAAATGTGTCAAAATTTAAATGTCGAATATCTTTTTATGGAAATTAAATAAAGACTTTATAAGAAATAAATTTTATTTTAATTTATAAATATAATAATTAACGTACCTATAATACACTTTTTTTAAAAAAAATAGTCATAATTTTTTTTAAGTTTTATTTTTAATTCACATTATATTTTATATATATTTTTAAAAAATAATCAATAATTATAATGTGTAAGCTTATGTTTATATTTAAAATTTCGTCTAAATCATCGTTGGATATTTTTAAAAAATTTTTCTTTGTCAAATTTCATATTCAAATTAGGTGGAAGCAATAAATATTTATTTTTTATTAAAAGATTCATTAAATTATAATAAATAAAATAAAAATAATTTTTATTACTTGCTTTTGAAGATTAAAACTTAAATTTACAAAAATAAAAGTCAAAATTTTTCCTGTCAGATTTTTTAAAAACTTTTCTTAACAAAATGATTAATTTCATCTATTATATTAAAATATTTTTGTAATTATATTTATTTTATTTTTAAAAATTTATTAATTAAATTAAAAATCTGTTATAATTATATTCATATCATTTTTTTAAAATTTACATAATATATTAATTTATTTTATATTAAATATAATCATATTACAACTACTGAAAAAAAAAATCACAAACTTTTGTAAAATAGTATACTGTGGGTTGAATTCATAGTCATTCCTATTTTTGAATAGGAACGATTGGCAATTAAATTCAATTTTTTTTTCATTATATTTGTATCCCTAACAGGGAAAAGGAGGGCCGACTCCAAGACGTAGTCCAAGACGTGGTGGAAATCATCGGCTCGAGGCCCGATTATCCCTGAGCCACTGTGGGGTTCCTATTTTGACTTGCTTTCCCACCGCAACGATGGAATGAGAATGAATAAGAGGCTTGTGAGATTTGTGGGCGTGTAGTTCTTACGCCATTAAATTTATTTTTATAATATTATAATATTAAATTTTTTAAAATTAAAATTTAATGTTTATTAATAAATTTAATAAAGTATTAATAGTATATAAATTATTGTTATGTAATTATATTTAATAAAATGTATTTAATATAATCTAAATTTAATGAAATCATTAATATATTTGATAAATTAAAATAATTATAATTTTTTTTAATATAATAGACCAAATTAAAAAATAAATATTATTATAATTATAAAAAAATATTTTATTGTGATAAATAAAATTATTATTATTATTATTATTATTATTATTCGCCGTCTAAACAACTTCGTTCGGTACTTAGTATTACAGGAAGATGATTTGGGCCGAGAAAGCCGCAGTTTATGCCAGAATTTGGGATCGTACTGGGCTGATAGTGCATTGGGTTTTCGAACAGACATAGGCCGAAGGGATGTCCACGTACGGGACCCCAGACCAGAACCGCAGCCGACAAATGTTTAGGACAAGGCCGGGGCGTTGGTTAATTTAGTGCCACTCTCAACACTATCCCTGCGCTGGTCAATTTCCAAGTAGAACCACTCCAACCGAACAATGCTCTGTGCAGGGACAATGTGGTCGAAGCCCTGGAATCTAAATCCCAATCACAGTTTCCCAAGAGCATCTGACTTGGTTTTGCCATCCTCCAGAACTCGCTTTTTCTCACCCTTATCCTCATTTCCTCTCTATATCTCTCTCCACAAGAACAGTGCTTCTTCTTCTTCTTTTTCTTCTTCTTCTTCTTCTTCTTCTGGTTAGTCCTGGTAGACACCACTCAGATTGCTCCCATTGCTTTGTTTTGCAATTTTATCTGTTTTGATCAACTTATTGCTATACATTCTGTTCTAGTTTCATACATGCACATGTGCATGACTCTCTTTGTATTTTGAGGTTTTGATAATCCAGAGTGTAACTAATGTACAGAAAGTTGCTCTCTTTGTATTAATTTCTTTTGCATGTAAGTGGGATTTATGTACAATAGTATTAAATGGTCGTTTAATCCTTTCTAGTTGTTTCCGACTTTTGTTCTTGTTTACATACGCCAACCCCAGAAAAAGATCATCTTGATTTCAGAATGTAGCCCTCGGGTGCCACTGGATGGACCACTGTCTTCTAGAATGAAACCTTGCGTCGAAGATTGCCTATAAATTTCGACAATATGGTGAAATAGAAGAAGTTTCAAGATTAATTAAGATAATGTTGATATTGTTGCAATCTGCGGGTAGATGATTTTACAAATAGTTATACGCAATTTTCTATAGAGTCTTTCGTCAATTTTTTGTTTAGACGTACACCTCATTCCGAGGGTTTTGATCATAAAATTTGTACCAAGTTCTGAATTGACGTGAAGTTTGTCATCAGCCAATTGTCAAGTTCATTTTTAGAGTTATCCATATGATAGTTCTAGGTTCTGATTGGAGGTCTGCATTTTGTTTTGTGCTTCCTCATCTCTCTGATTTTAACTACCACCAGGAATATGCCAGTGATAACTTATCAATATCTCATGCATAACCATGAATGGATAGCAACAACTCAAAACAAATTCATAGGAAATTCAACGTTCTATTCTAATCACTGCATGCACACACATGCAGCAAACCAGAATATTAGTAGTTATAGGAATGAAAGTTTTCAAAAAAGCAGTTGCTTACAAAGTGACAACACTGGTATGTGAGTCATTTGCCACCCTGGTTGTGCAAAGTAAACAAGTATTACCTTTCCAAGTCCTTCAAATAGATATAGTGGGGAACATTAACAAATTAGAGAAAAAGCAACTACAGAATGAAATGGATCCCCAAGGTTGTCATATTGCTTTATCTCAAGACGTATATCTAGGTTTGAATTATCCAAAATTGAAAGTAGGGAACCAGGATTTTGTGTTTTTTTCCCCCCATCTGTTTTTCCCTTCTGCTTTTTTATTTTTTTCTCCTCACCAATGATAGAATTCTGACAATTGTGGTCATTCTTTTAACTTATGGCTGCATTTTGGAAGTGTAGGGTATGCCGAGGAACCTGCAACTAATGTCAAATTTCAAACATATTTGAATTTTCCAGGCTTCTCAAACTCATTAACATTGCTTGGAACTGGTCAGTTACTTTGTAACTTCATTAACTCCCTTTGTCATTACAGGAGGCAACTTCAGAGTGACCAATTTTATATAACTAAAGAGGACTAAAACAGTGTGGACATTTATATGTGTTGCTGACAGTACTTTCAATGTGTCAAGACATATTTTATACTTGACATTTTGATATGATTTTGAGGAAACTAAAATATCAAATTGGAGTTATTACCTCCATTTGTAGCTGTGCGGAAGATGAGTAAACATGTACATCTCTGTTGTTACATTAAGGATTTTATAATAATATGTTTTCTGAATAGTTTGTAATACTGTGATGTTGACATCCTGGTATGAACATCAGGCTACAGGGAGAAGGCTTTTGCAATCATTGGTGTTAAGGTCTATGCTGCAGGATTTTATATCAACCCATCCATCGTAGGTACATTAGATGCTTGGAAAGGACAATCGGCTGTTGAGATCCAAGGCAATTCAGCTTTATTCAACTCAGTTCTTCAGGGTAATAAATGTGTTGCAAGTTTACTAGCTTCAAAGAATAAGAGTAGATGATTTTTCTGACATAGGTTTGCTTAAGCGCAGCTCCTTACGAAAAATCATTACAGATTGTTCTGGTGAGAAATGTGGATGGTAAAACTTTCTGGGATGCCTTAGATGATGCCATCTCCCCAAGAATTAAAGTGCCCACTCTAGTTGATGAGTCAGCTCTAACCACATTTTGCAGCATTTTCCAAGGCAGATCCCTTCAACAAGGAACCTTCATATGTTTGACATGGTTGGATCACTCCAACATGCTAGTAAGTGCCCTATTGCCATTGCATACACAAATCCAATCTGTGTTGCAGTTGTGTGCTAGAGGAGTGTGTGACATTTGCTTCAATTGCTTTTGCCTTGGGTCATGCTTTCAGGTTTCAATCTCACCTGCTCAGACACCTGATCATGTGGATGCAAGAATTGAGTCAGGAAATGTCACCTTTGCCCTGTTTGACACATTTTTCGGAGTTTATCCAGTTTCACCCTCACTGAAAGGCTCTGTTGCCAACAGACTGGCGACAATGCTCAGGTGAATATCTGGTGTTGGTTTCATGAAAGTTTATTTAACCTACACTGTAAGTTCTCGATTAACTGAGATCCTGCAAATCTTGCTGTCTGTTTAAGTAGTAGAAATTCTTAAACTTTCACTCATAATTGTTTGTCTATATAAATTGTGCAACAAACTATTATCTTGGAAAATGCATGCTTATCGGCCAATGGTAAGCAAATTGCAGTATCATGACAAGCGTAATGTGTTAATGCATCCTCACTCCATATTGAGTCGTTCAAATCCACAGTTGGGGCACTTGCTATTGTAGTAAAAGTATCGTTCTGCCAGCACCGATCTTGTACCTGAGGTGAGTGGTGTCTGCATACCTGCTGACCAACTGCAAATTTGGGCACTATTAGCAAATCCAGAACCATACAGGTGTGCCCTTTTATGTATCTTACCAAAGCATACTTAGCCATCTTATTCCACAAGAACTTGCTAATAACTACCAAGGACAGGAACCAGATTTTCTTTGATTGTATTTCAAATGCTGAACCAAAGGTTTCATCTTTGGTTCATAAAGGACCAACCATTATGCAAGGTTAAGGATCTCCTGCAACCTTTGGTGAGTTTACATGCTCAAGCATCTTAACAATCTCAGTCATTGTAGGCCTCTTAGAGGGCTCTGGTTCAAGGCACATAAATGCAATTTTGAACACGTTGTTGATCTCATGAATTGGACAACACTTTAAGCTACTGTCAAGTGCATGTTCTTCCCTCTTGTCTTCAACAACTGCCTTCACCTGTTCCAATCATTCACACTGATAATTAAGTACTGCAAAAGTGTTATTTTCCCAGTTCAATTGCCTGGTAGCAACTTGCCAAAAGAGAAAAGTTGAACCCTAGATGTTCTGCTTAACTGTTATAACAACTTTCCAGTGACAAGAATAATGAAGCAGATAGAGTTGTTCTTGGTTTCAGCAGTTAAACTCCTAGGATGAAATGGTTGGCAGAAAACTTTTTCATTCATTCAAAAACCAAAAAAAAAAAAAAAAAAAAAAAAGAATCTACAGAATGGTGGAGACTTACCCATGTCACAAGCTTGGTTCCTTCCTCCAAGAATGTTTCATCTGTCGGCTTCTTTCCAGTTAAAAGTTCTAACAGAACAACCCCAAAGCTGTATACATCCCCTTTTGTGGTTGCTTTCCCTGTATCAAAGTACTCTGCAGGAACACAACTCATACATATTAGTATTGAAACAGCAGAAAGGTGGAGAGAGGGAAAGATCATGACTTTGAAGGTATCTAGTGGTTCGTACCAGGAGCTAAGTAACCGAAAGTCCCTGCTAGGACAGTTGAAGCATGGGTCTTATCAGGTTCCATTAATGTGGCCAATCCGAAATCGGAAACTCGAGCTTCCATGTTTTGGTCCAGCAATATATTACTGGACTTGATATCTCTATGGATTATGTGGGGGATGCAATCATGGTGTAGGTAAGATAATCCTCTTGCAGCTCCTAGTGCTATCTTGTATCTTGATGGCCAGTCCAAAACTTCCTTGTCCACTGTTCTTCCTGCATTTTGAGAAAGAAAGAAAATGAAGAACTGAGTTCATGAAAATACAGGTAGACTTTGTTCATTAACAGATTTATTAAGGAAAGTTGTATGTTTGCAGACCATGCAGAAATGCATCCAAACTTCCATTAAGCATCAGCTCATAAATGAGAAGATTAAAGTGAGGAGCAGTATAATATCCATGAAGTGTGACGACATTCCGGTGCTTTATATCCCCCATTGCCTCCAGTTCTCGTTCGAACCCTCGATCTCTATCTGCACTTCCCCGGTTCAGTTTTTTGACAGCAAACGCGATGGATTCGTTTATTGTCACTCTGTAAACAGTGCCATATCCCCCAGATCCAATGATGTCCCTGTTGCTCAGTTTCAGAGTCCTCTTCAACAACATATCAGATTTGAGACATTGCATCGTTGAGGACTTAAACATAACCAGCTTTCCACCTGCAATTTTCCAGCAAAAAGTATCAGTCTTTGTGTCTTCTTTATAGTCCATCCCACGCAAAAAGGCCAACGAGATGCGCATGATTATTCGTCACTGCATGCACCTGAGAAGCCTTCTTCACAAACTGAATTCCTTCTTCTCCATCTCTTATAGAGAAGCACTGCAATAATTATCTTAGATGTAATGAAAGCGATGCAGCATACCGTGATGTAGAGGGCTATATTCCGAGCTTTAACCATGTTTGTCCTTACACGGGGAAAAGAAAAAAAAAACACATAAATTTAGACAAACTGATTGCCGAGGTCTAAGTTCGGCAGTGAAGCACCCGTAACATTAAATTTAATACACACAACTAAACGCCGAAAATCACTTTTTTTTTTTTTTTTTTCTGGGAATGCTACCAGCGCCACTATCATTTCCCAGTACATAAAATTTAATTGGAGTCGATTACATTGAATCTTTTTAACTCGTGCAAAAGGGTACCTTGGATTCCGAAGCTCAAGCAATCATTCCACGGGATAACCGTTGCGTTCTGACAGAAAAATGATCAGAGAAGCAAAATTATGTAAGTAGTGAAGATGAACATGAAGAAGAAGCTGATTAGAACATTGTTGGATTCATTGAAAACACAGGCATGCGCACATGTACATTATGAAGGTCGGTCGGTCCCTACACATCACAAATAGCCAAAGCAAAGCTAATACAATCTCTCGTCTCCCTCCGCCTTTGTTGACGTTCGCAATGGCACCCAGAGGTCAGGTGAGAATGAGATGGGCACTCCCGTGTCGCAACTCGTGAGTGCACCTTGCCACTTCCTACACGTATCTGGTTGACGGGACAACTTTGTCGTCAATCTTACTGTTAAATAACACTTTAAAATCTCAAAATTATGTAAAATTTTTTTAAGTTAAAGAGTTCGAATCTCCAATTTGCCTAAAAAATCAAACACCCGCGTAACATTTCCCACCTAAGAAGTCAGATGTAGTCATTGTTCTCATATGACGGCGACATGCAGTACAACATGTGCACTGCCATATTGGACTACCATTGCACAATATGTGCTTGTTATTATTATTATTATTATTATTATTTTATATATAGATTCACGTGCAAATAATAACGCGCAACATGCACGCACGTCGGCAGATGCTAAGGAATTATGGAAGTGAAACAGCCAACCTACTCGTAAAATGGAAACAGAACAAGATGACTTTATGACTTTGAGTTTCGTAAAGCACATGCAGCTGCCATTATTGAAGTATCCAAAGAATTGAAAAAGAGCGATTGGGCCATTTTAAGGATCGAAATTGTATCCTAATATTGAAAGTCTTAAATTTAAATTTTGATAGATCCTAATTAAATTATATATAAATATATATATATATGTACCTTTTTAAATTAAAATTTAATAATTCAAAGATAAAGATTTTTTTTTTAATATAAAAGTGTCTAGACAAGTATGAATATCAAAATAAAAGTCTTCTTAACTGCTTTTTATTTCTCTTTTTCTCTCGGGATTGAAAACCCAATCAGTACCCCCAAAGAAAAAGGAAAAAGATGGTCGAGACAAGTGTGAATGCCACGAGAAAAGTTGATTGAATTTATGTTTACACGTGCCTGCCTTCACCACACTAAGTTCATCAATCCGTCTATAATTAGGTGCTTGTTGCAATTAAGCTTCTCGTTGAGAACCAGAGCAAACATCGTCAACAACAACTTGAAAGTGTTAAATAAATAATAATAAAAAAAAAAACAGAACCACGTTACTTAAAAATCTCAAGTTGAGCGACATTTTAAGAAATGGAATAAAATAACACAAAATTATCTACCAAACAAAAAAAAAAGATTTTTTTTTTAAATTGAAAACAATGACATGCTACATAAAATCTTGAATTTGAGTAAATTAACTCAAAAATTGAGTAATTGCCAATTTTCACTCATTTTACCAATTTATATGCTCTTTGTATAATTCCGGACTTTTGAGTAATGAGTTACTCAAAATTTATGTAAAAGATAAGGAATTGAATAAGTAATTATTTTATGATGACTTATTTTGCTTAATTTAAAAGTATTTCACTTAATTTTAGATTTCCAATAATACATCACTTAAAATTTTAAAATTTAATAAGAGATTAAAAATTTTAATAAAATATCTCAAAATTGAGTAATTACTCAATAACCATACAATTTACCCAATTTAAAAACATTTCACTTAATTTTAGGTTTTTAAAAGTCACGTTTCTTAATTAAAAGATTAGGAAAATGAATAAAAAAAACTCAAAATCAAATTTTAATCAAAAGAGATTTGAACATGTGAATTGGCTTTTGTTTAAGTAAAAATATAAGATTGACACGGAGCCAAAAGTACTCACTCAAGTGGACGACACAAACTTGCCAACAGCAAAGCACTAAAGCAAGCAAGACGACTAGTTGGGAGTGGAGGTACTTAAGCAAGTTGTCGGGAGGAGGGGCATTCAAGCGGTTAAAACTACTCCCCCGAAGTTTGGGAGGCAAAAAGAAATCAAAATGAAGAAAATATATACATGAAAAGGAGAGCTTGAAATTAGAAATACGATTGGGGGGGGGGGCTTTTGTTATTTGAAGCTGGGTTATCTTCCTCCGGAGATTCTTGGGAGTTTTTTTTATTGACCTAGTCTTAATGTCTTCTTCAAGAAACTGAGACACATGAAACTTGATCACCGTTCTTTGATAATTCACCAGCAAGCAATTTTATTTGTTTTTATTCTTTTCTTTATGACTCTAGCAACTTTGCCTCAGAACTTTTGATCATAATATATATATACACACACACACACACACATATATTCAAATTGATATGGTCGATTACATGAATATTAATAAAAAATGCCCCCCCCCCCACATGTCCCAAAGGGGTTTGTTGGGTTGTAGTCTATCATAGTAGCTTTCATTCAAGAATATGACCATCTTGCAATTGGCACATTTGGCATCATTGTTTCGTCGAACAGCTTTGCAACTTCTCTTCCTCGGTCGAACACGCTGGCGAGGTGTTTGCGTGCTCGTAGGGTGCCTTGTTGGACCAATTGGTTGGATCTTAGTCCTGGCAAAGGCCCAATCACCAGCCAGTGGGCTAGTTCTTTATCAGCCACCTTTCCAATGTTTAGGCATTCTTGCCCCTTTGGGAATCAGCAGACGTTCTCTTTTAACACTTGCCACATTGTTTAAATCAGCCTTTTTTATATATTAAATATAAATATAAATATAATTTCAAATTTATAAATTACAACAAATTTCATTTAATCTTGGAAATGTAAAAATTTAGTTATTATCAATTTTCTCATAATAAATCTATTTTGTCATTAAAATTTGTTGACATTTTCGACCAATCCTTGTAAGTGGGGTGGGGGGTGGGATGGACTTTTTACTTTTGACTCTGTAAAATGAAGACGCTAAGGATTTATCCGGAGGTTGAAAAAAAAAAACCAAAGAAAATAAATAAATAAATAAAATAAAGAAAGAAAGAAAGAACGCGCGAAGTAGCCGCCATCTACGACTCCAGAAATGAAAGTATTTCAGAAGAATACCATGGGCGATCGGCAGGTAAACGCAGCATGGACTAAAGAGTCCACTCTTCATCTGGAAGTCAAGGATCGTTTATTATTTAAAAAAAAAACTCTTAATCACGAAATATGAAGAGAGAGAGAGAGAGAGAGAGAGAGAGGTTTTGGTATTGCCTATAATTATAATGTTTTGTTATGGCAAAACCAGCAGGCAAACCCACAGAGACAGACAGGAGTTGAGGTTAGCTGTCTGGAGGAAGCTCTTGCTTTGCTTTTGTTCTGTTTTGTTTTGTTTTTTTTTTTGTTTTTTTTGACATAAATTAAATTTTGTGAAAAAAGAAAGAAGGGCATTGAGCATGGAACCAAAAACACCCACACTGGGGACCTCTTTGCTCGTGCCATGTGTTCAAGAATTGGTCAAGGACCCTTTGGCCGCCGTGCCACCTAGGTACAAACGCCCCGAGCAGGAGAGTCCGGTCATTGCGGATGGTGGTCAGGTGCCTGAGGTTCCAGTTATCGATATGCAGAGCCTACTTGCTCAAAATGCCTCCGATGATTCTGAATTGGCCAAGCTCCACTTTGCTTGTAAAGAATGGGGTTTCTTCCAGGTACTCCCGAAGCACCAACTCCTTTTTACCATTCTGCAGCTTGTTGGGTCTTCCTCCACGTCAGGATTCCATTCATTCACTGCACAAAAAATTGATGGGGTTTCTCATCTTTTTCATCTCTGTTTCACTTCTGGGCCATTGTCTGTCTCATTTCCTTGATTATCGTCTGGATAAGTACCCCCACCCCGGATTAGTTTGTGAATTTAGAGTCTGTAAAAAATGGCTGCAAGGCATAATTAAAGTCAACGGTGCAACAAGAAATAATAACACAAAATAAGAAAGAAATGGCGTGGAGAGAAGCAAGTGAAGGAAGCAATTATGTTGGTGGAGCATCGTGAGCTATGGGTTGTCGATAAGCATATTCTATGTCGGTGATAGATCTGCCGTCCAAATTGGTTGTGTAGCAAATTGTTACCTGGTAACCCGGCCATATCTCGGTAGCCAAGGACATAAGAAGGAGTTTAAGGTGAAAAGCCATGCCTGTTAGGCCGAACTCTTGAAGCCCCTACAGAGAGAATTGGGCACAGTCAGCCACTGTGTCCAATAAGTTAGGGATGCAGGAAAGCTGAAGAGTGTAATTGGCTTTTACCAAATAAATCGGTCATACCCCATCAGTCAAAAGCTGGTGAACCTTAAGAAGTTGGCCAGCTGCAAGAGACAATCAGCTGTGTTCAATTGACCTACTTGAGCAAAGGAGGGCAATCAATCCAAGGTATCCTTGAGCATTGTAATAGAATTTTGATTGGGCATTTGACTAGCGCTAACAGATAAGGGGTCCGGCTCAGCAAACATGGAGACACAGCTGACAAACACAGCTCAGTGTATTTAATTGCTGTTGGCAAGAATTGTGGATCAAGACGCATCCTAGAATTTTTGGAAGAAGTGAAGAATTGTGGAGGCCTATAAATAACGTCTGATTCCTCCGAACAAGTGTACCCTACTCCTAACACCCCAGGGGCTCTCCATCTTTCTAATTTTCTTAATTTTAGTTTAATAGCTTGTAGCCCTGGCCCAACATCACCTCCTTGCCTTCCATGCTTGAGAGTCTGGCGTTGTGCTATGCCTATAGATCTAGAACAATGTGAACCATGCATGCAACATGTGTTATGTGGTTTGTGAATTGCAAATGAGAAAACAGATTCATGTGTGTTGTTTTTTTCTTGTGGCTTCTTGCATTGAGGAAATGGACAATAAGGCCAAAAATTGACTTCTTCCATATGTGTGGGTATCCTTTGGAACTTATTGGACTGAGGATCCTCTCATGCTCATTTTGATGGATGATGTAATCTATAATTCAATAGATAGAGCAGATGTTTTGGCGTCTGATGTGGAAAGTAGCCTGATAGAAGCCATTTAGATTATGATGTCAGAATTGTTGCTTCAATTTATGTTGCCCCTTGAATGATTTCTCTAGAGGGGTCCAAAAATGGTACTGGTATGCAGAATCTGGATCACCTAATCAACATACCCAACTTGTCAGTTTTTTTATAAGCATCTTTTATCATATTTCTGTTAAATGATTGCAGGTTATAAACCATGGAGTAAGCCCTGTATTGCTGGAGAAAATTAAGACAGAAATTCAAGATTTCTTCAACCTACCATTAGAAGAGAAGAAAAGATTCTGGCAATATCCGGGAGAAGTAGAGGGATTTGGACAATCCTTTGTTGTGTTGGAGGATCAAAAGCTTGACTGGGGTGATATTTTCTTCATGGTAACTCAGCCAGTTGATTTGAGGAAGCCTCACTTGTTTCCAAAGCTTCCGCTTCCTTTTAGGTTGGTTCTTTCTTCTCGTTAGTCTCAATGAATCTGTGTTTCGGAATTTAGAGTGCTGGTAGGCATATTTAAGATCTTTCTATTTCTGAGGAAATTGTCTATTTGTATAGGGAGACCTTGAACAGCTACTCATTTGAAGTGAAAGGTCTAGCTGCAATCATCGTTGAACAACTGGGAAAAGCTCTAAACATTGGAACAGAGGAAATTAAAGAGTTCACTGAAGGCATCAGGCAATCAATGAGGATGAACTATTACCCACCGTGTCCTCAACCAGAGCAGGTCATTGGCCTCACTCCTCATTCAGATGCCACAGGTCTTACAATCCTCCTGCAGGTTAATGAAGTTGAAGGTCTACAGATAAGGAAAGATGGCAAATGGGTTGCTGTTAGGCCCCTCCCAGATGCCTTTGTTGTCAATATTGGTGACATTTTGGAGGTAACAAATGATTTAAATTGAAAGTGATACTTAACTGCACAATGTTGATAAAATGCAAACTTCAGGAACAACTTTTGTGCTACTTTCTAGACTCTGTCAAAGGTAACTTGACTGACTTCCATAGAAGCTTGCATAGCATGAATGTATACTAGAAGGGGACCAAGTTGCTTGACCAAATGACAGACCTACAAATAGTCCACTGTAAATCATAACATTTTTAAATCCATGAAAGAAAGCACAAACAAGGGAAGAAACTAATGCAGTTCTTGTAAACTCACATGGCAGATCTTCACAAATGGTGCATGCCGTAGCATTGAGCATCGTGCGACCGTAAACTCTGGCAAGGAAAGACTCTCAGTTGCCTCATTCCATTCCCCAAGATATGATGGCGAAGTAGGTCCTGCACGTAGCTTGATCACTGAACAAACACCAGCATTGTTTCAAAGATTGACAGTTAAAGAATACTTTAGGGGTCTATTTTCTCGCGAGCTTCACGGGAAATCCTACCTTGATGCCTTAAGGGTACAACAGGATGAAGCCTCAAAATAGTTGCTTATGTTTCAGGGTGTTGCAATTAATGTATGGTTATGTTGATGAAATCCGTTTGAAACTCTGTGAGAGAGGACAACCAGAATAATGTCCAGAAATCTGCAGAATAATCATCATCATCCTTGTCGTGGTCATAGTTAAATTTGGCCATTTTCCTTGGACCCCTCATTTCTTTTAGTCGTTTGTCGTGCTTTTCTCTATAGCTTAGACATCCTCACTCGAGCTAGCTCTCTGCTCCTCGTTAACACGCCTCTATAAGTCATTTATCATTTCCATTTATGGCTTCAATGTTTCCTCGTAGAAGATTCCATTATATTTGGTACTTTTAGTTAAGTTATCTTCAACAAATTAATTAATAATTTTGATAACGTTGATAATTTTGTGAATTTAATTCAAATGTCTTTATCCAAAGTTGCAATATGAATACAATAAAGCGTGACGTCAATTTTATTTTGATATATGACATCGTAAGTTATGTAATGAATAATAATAATTATTATTATCATTATTATAATATAGATTAATTAATTGTGTATATATGTATAAATATTAATAAATTCGTAAACTTAGTTTGCAAGATATTTTTACAGGAAATTCTTGATACACCATTTTTTATAATTTATTACGAACTTCATTTTAAAAATATTTCTTTTCATGTTTTAGAGAAAATTTTGTTAGTTTGCTAAATTATAATGCAAATTATACATTCAGAAAGGCTACAAAATTAGAAAATATTTGCCCTAAAAGAATTAAAAAGAAAAACAAAAAATACATGCTTCCATTATATTTGTATAATAGTCTATAATGAATTTTCAAAGATTAAATGTTTATTTTTCTTGTGGGGTGGCCCCAACAGGCAAAACCCTAAATTGAGCCGGACAAAGGAGAAAAATTGGCATTTGAATTGAATTGACGACTCTGCTCAAAACCCTAATTGGATTGTTTCGTCTCCTTCGCGCACTCGATCTTACTGACAACAAACAAGGTATGCGTCCCTTAAATCTTTGTGGTCAGATCTAAATATTTAGGGCTTTGGTTTTTGGAAGAAATTTTTGTTTTCGTAAAACCGATTTTAAATTCAATAATTGAAAAACTGTGGCCGCCGTCGCCTTATTCAGTTGTTAGGTTTGATTTAATGGAGTAGCTCCGGCACCATCTATGGCGTATTCCCAGCAGCAGCAGCAGCAGCTGAGACAACAACCGGTGAGTATGCAGCCGCCGCCTCAGCAGCAGCAGCAGCAGCAGCAGTTTGGATTTCCTTCGCAGCAGTATCAAAACCAGCCCATGCAGTACCCTCCTTTCATACCTTCGATGCAACAATTCCCTTACCCTCACCCGTTGCAGCAGCAGCAGCAGGTACAGCCGCCGCCTCCTCCTCCTCCTCCTCCTCCTCAGCAGCTTCACCCTCACCTGCTTCATCAGCAGCAACAGCCTCCACCTCCTCATTTCCTTCCACATTTGCACCCTCACCTCCATCCTTCTTTCCATGGCCATTACGAATCTGCTCCGCCGCCGCCCCCTGCTCCTCCTCCATCCGATCCTGAGCTCCAAAAACGGATCGATAAACTTGTTGAGTATGCCACCAAGAATGGCCCTGAATTCGAACATATGATCCGCAAAAAGCAGCAGGATAATCCTGCTTATGCATTTCTTTTCGGTGGTGAAGGTCATACCTATTACCGATACAAGCTTTGGCTATCCACACTTCCCCCAGGCTCCCCTGGCCACTTTAATCCTCCTTTCCCACCCTCTTCTGTGCGGATGATGCCTCCCCCTCCAAACCCTCTGATGAATAATACTGCAGTTGCTGCTTCAGCGTCTATGCCTATGATCGGTGCTCCCCCTGTGCACCAACCTCCATTTTCGCCTTTCTATGATCCGCAGCAGCATCACCATCAGCACCCTCAACCTTTTGGGCCTCATGTTGGGCCAGATTTTGATCAGTCATCCAATTCCTTCAAAGTTCCTTCTGGCCCACTTCCTCCGGATGTTGCAATGGAACTGACTAATGTGCTTAATAGTCTCAATGGCACCAAGGAGTCTATCAAAGGAGCCAAGACTTGGTTCATGCAGAGATTTCCATTTGCACCAGCTCTGGCTGAGGCACTAAGGGACAGGATTTTTGCTCTGGATGATTCTGAGAGGCAATTGCATATCATCTATCTTGCCAATGACATTCTTTTTGACAGGTGCATTTTTAACTTTGAGCTATTTGCTGTATTTTTCTTACCAAAAACTGGCTGCAACTCATTATTTAGATAAATCAAGATGATCTAGCAAAAGATAATACATAGCTGCTAACAAAATATAGTTAAAAATCTGATCGAAGCAGTTGAAAATTCAGAAATATCATCCCTGCGCTCACTTGGTGCTCTCGCCAGTGAATGCTATGATTCTATCACTTAAGGCCATATGAGGAAACACAATGAGGCATGGTAAGATGTGTCTTGTTGCTTGCATATTCTCCCTTATATAACTAATTGTGGTGCTTAAGTTGTCAAAGATGATTGGCACAAGAAAGACAAATGGCTGCTGAGAAAAAGTGGGAAACAGTTATTTGAGTACATATTAAGTGGAAAGTGAGCAAAAAAAATTATTACTTTGCTGTATCCAATGTCCTTTTGCTTTCTGTTTTATTGGTTTGAATCAGTTATACCCCAGCAACCCCAGCCCTCTCCTGGGTAACCCCTCTCTAAAAAAAAGGAATGGTATTTAGTTGTTTTTTCTTTTTAATCTGGATGATAATCGAATTTGCAAAAGAAGACTTGTATTCTATATCTTTTCTTTTCTTTTGAGAACGAGCCTAATTACTTGCTTGGTACCTAGACAGAAAATGAGAGTAAATATGAGCAATCTTATTGGGCCTGCTTTGTCATTGGGGCCGCTTTGTCTTTGGGGTGTCTGCAATCAGTTATGTGCCAAATCCATTGTTTGGAGCCTCTTTACTTGAAGAGTTATCTGTTTTCATGATGAGGGTGGAAATTAGAGGAAAATAAGGGAGAATGGGATGAGGAAGGGGAGGAAACTAGAGGAGGAGAATTAGAGATGACAGAAGAAAGAAGGAGACAGGAAACACTTAAAGCTGAAAAAAAAAAAACAGCATAACAGCTTTATTTAATTCCATTGAACAACCAGTTTGTCAAATACCTAAAAGTCTGCTGTATATGCAAACATAAAATAAACCTAAAATTAAAAATTGAAAATAAGATAACTTCCATTATTACTAATGAAAGTAAACTGATAAACAAATGGTAAAATTGCATAACATTATAATGGAAGTTCACTGAGATTTTGAATCACCTGGAATTTTGAAGTTTTTTAGAAAGCATATTCTTTTGTAAATAGTCAAAAGTTAGTTTCTGAATCCGAAAAACTAGATTCTTGTTAAAGTTCTCAATTTTCAAACTTCAAACAAGTAGGTCTTAAGGTAGGTCATACCACACAGAAATGTTACCAATTCACCTGAAGATGTTAGATGAAAATGCTTTGTAAGAAAATCACAGCCTAAAGAGATCATACTCACTCGCAAGTTTGTATAGGTATAATCACTTGCATTTGCCATTTTACATTTTTTTCTCAATTTCTGATGGAAAGACACTGGCTCGCCACGAGCGTCCTCCAAAGTTGTTAATTTATCACCAATTGCATTTATACAGACTCCTGCAGCATGTTTATTTATCATATTTAAATTTGCTTTACATTACTGATTGTGATTTCATTTTTACCTTGTGCTTACCGAAGCAATTGTGTATGAGGTTGTAGAACTGGATTGGAGTTGATTTTTTTTTTTTTGGCTGAACAATTGAACTTTCTCCAAAAATGTTTGAGAACAAGTTTATAATTGTCTGTGCATTTATAGCTTCATATGCCTTTATGATGTGATTCATGATGACTACAAAGGTTCATGTAACTCAAATAGATAAATATTGAGGAAAAAGGAAGAACATCTTCTTTTAATTACCTGTCTGCCTTCAATTCTTTTGTGGAAAGATTGAGGCTCCGCATATTTCACCTTAGTGACACATTGTAATCTGTAATGTAGCACATAATGGGATGGGAGAACAGTAAAAACTTACTGTTTTTTGCTGGCCAACGTGGTCCATTTTTCATGACAACAACGATAGAAACAAAGTTTTAATCTCAAATTTGATTGGGGCTGGCTACATGGATACTTTCTTGTTATTACATTTTATTTTTTGGTGTGAGATTTAATTGTTTCAAATCCTTCCTGACTAAAGATTTCCAAGACAACTTAGTTGTCCTCTCCTTTACACATCACCCAACTGGTGCTAAACCTATTTTACTACAAATATCTCATTTCTTATTCAATCTCTCTTAGAGTGACCACAAATCCACTTAAGTATTCTCATCTACCTTAAACTAATTTTCTTGGACATGTTTCTTCACAACCCAACACTTTTTACCGTATAACATTGCTGGTCTATATGTTGTTTACTAGATTTAACCCTTCAATTTAATGGGAATTTTGTGTACATGCAAAAATCCATCTCCATTTTATCCATCCAACCCTATGACATGAATTTTCCATGAAAAAACCTAAATGTTTTCTTATTTGCTTAGTTGATTCTTGTGTATTGTATTTGATTTTAATTTGTCTAATGTGCATTGTTTGCTCTGATTAGTGTGTATCCTTTAATATTTATACAGTTTGCAGAGGAGGATGGATCCCCATAACCTTGATGATGAGGCCATTGCATTTAAGCCATTTTTAGGCTCCATGCTCGCTAGAGTTTACCACAACCCTCAAAATAAGGATGAAAATCAATCACGTTTGCAGAAAATTCTGCAGTTCTGGGCTTCAAAGGAGGTTTATGATCAAGACACTATTTATTCACTTGAGGGTGAGATGGTTGGTGGACAACCAACTGATTCTTTTCCAGGGGCTCCAAAGGAATTATCTACTGCTTCAGCGGATTCAATGGCTCCAGGTTGCCACACACAAGCTTTCTTTTTAGAGATTTAATGGATGCTTCAAGAGCCATAGGGTGGTTGTTAAGAGCCCGTGTGTCTTCTGATGAAATAAAGATGTTGCCATTGGATTTTTTTTATTTTTTTTCAAGTTATTTGTATTTACTTTTCCTGTCCAATCTATTGTCTAACCATTAAAACATTTTCTTCTTGCCTTCCTGCAGGCTTTCCACATCAAACAATAAAACTTAATGCTTCACACTGGCAGCCTGATAGACAAAGTATGTCAGATCAGGAGCATCCTGATAAACAACCGATCACAGCCATGGCACCAGCCATTAGAAACCAACAATTTATTCCAAGTTCTGGCCCTCCTGGTGGTTTTCCAGGTACCATGCCTTTAAATTCTTCTGTTCCACAAGTAGATCAACAGCCTGCAGCACATTCATTGCAAGCGGCCCCTGCTAGCACTGCTGAAAAGTTACCTCCATATCCATTGTTTCCACCTGGTCTTATTCCTGGGATGGTCAGAAAGATGCAGATTGGCAGTGGGGTACCCTATTCCCCTTTGAGCCCATTGGACATCCCAACATTTATACCTCCATCCAATGTATCCCAGTCAGAAATTCTGGAGAGAGTCTCGAAGTTCTTTAAAGAGATTGGGGAGGTTAACCCATTTGAGGGACCAGCGAAGTCCTATTCAAAAGATGAAGATGATGAGTATGAGAGAGAGCCTCCTGTTCGCAAGGGAGGAGCTTGCATCCCTCCACCCCCTAACTTGCAGGTTGACCCAGAGACCGGGAATTATGCTGATGGGACTGTAGAAAGGAAGCCTGGATCAAGTAGCACAGAAAGGTTGGGACTTGGTTCAACAGCTGATCCTAATGAGGCAAGCCAGTATGATGATGTTTATGCATCTTATAGGAAACAGAGAAGCTCCACCTATCATTTGTCCATGAGTGCAAGAGCTGCCACAAGGTAGAACAGTCTCTTTTGTCTCACTATTTTATTGTAACCGGAGAATGAAGGATATGAAGGCAGATGTTCACAATACACATTCCTACAAAGTTTGTCGGAGGATATATTGGAGTATGGAACTTGATAAGTTGTGTCCTACTTTGATCGTTTTACTTAGGTGACTCACTGCCGATCATTGAGGAAACATGAATGTGTTGTTTTTTTGACCATACTGCACAGCAGAACCGGGTAACTATTCCGTGGCCAAATATCATAACTTGGGTTTAATCTTTTGATTAAAAGGAAAACCGAAGCTTTGCCTTTTTGAACAGAAGATAATGACTTCGCAAATGGAAGTTGCAATTTTCTCATCGATACGGTCAAACCTTTCAAATAACATGATATGGGAGAAAGTTACACCAGGTAGCTGAAAAGTTTACATATTCAGTGTGCCAAGTTACTTGGTTGAGTACACTGGCACCGACCCTCGTCCTTTACTCTTCACTTTGGTGTATTTTTCCCATTTTCTTTTCTCCATTCTAATAAATGCTTAAGCTTGTGTTATGGTTTCTCAATGATCTACACCATAACTTGGGCTTAAAGTGTCTAATATTGCAGCTTGATTGGGGTCTAAGTTGATGTATTCAAGGTTAAGAGAGAAGAGTGAAGTGTGGAGAGAGAGAGAGAGGGAGATAACTTGTAGCCATCGACGCTTAAGCAGGGTTGGTGAGAGAGAGGCGCTGTGACAGGGATAGGATGTAAGAGAAATTGACTATTTCTCTTAATTATCAATTATTATAATATAAGATTATTTTAATTCTCAATAATCTTACACATGTCAATATTTGGACCTTTTTGCAGTCGGACAGAAGTTTTTCTTTCTAAGCCATGGAAAAAGCCCAAAAATGCGATTCAATTAGAAATAAAATGTGAAAGGGTTCACCATTCATCTCTGAAAGCAGTGCATATTATTATTATTATTATTATTATTGTGACGATGAAGGAACAACTGCATGTCATAAGTAAAAATTACAGAGCTGGAATGGAATAAAACGCAAAGGCACAATAAGACACAGCAGCTAAACCCAGTAATTTGAGAAAAACAAAGAGGTTGTCAAACGGCTAGGTGGATTTTTTCCCTAAATTTTGTAAATGATCATTATTTAATTCTTAGCCACCTTTTTAGTTTATTTAGATGATGCCATTAATTTTTGACAACTTATGACAATATTGTGACACAAGGATCCCCGATCATATCCTCAGATAATCAAGATAAGATTTTCCATCAAGCTCACGAGTGAATAGGCCCTTGTGATACTCTTCAACTCCAATACTATTAAACATTGCTGGTGTTTCATTGGTGATTAGGCTGGATGCTGGCCTTATTTGGATTCCATATCTGGGGCCACAAAACGTTGCAATTGAGAGTCTCTCTTTGTCAGAGTTCACCGTCGCTCTATGCTCAATGCTGCGGTATGCTCCATTGGTTATCATCTGCTAGTTGAATAGCGGAAACCAATATTTAATCAATGCAAATGGTCAGGAATAAAATCTTCGAGAGTAATAAAGTAAAAAAAAAAGAACAAATCGATCGATATTACTCATGTTCAGTGATGATGCAAATCTGAATCCATTCCCGAACATCATTCAACAGTTTTTAAGTTATTGGGTTGCATAGTTTCCTAACATAGTATAATATCTATCAGAGTCTGTCATGGAGATGACGTATGCTTTGTTTAAGCTCCATTAGCATGTTAGGTGCCTCAAAAGTTGTCATGTTGGTTTGACCATTTGGTGCTATAATTACCTCTAAAATATCTCCAATGTTGACAACAAAGGCATTTGGGAGGGGCCTAACAGAAACCCACTTTCCATCTTTCTTGATTTGTAGGCCTTCTACTTCATTGACTTGTAGGAGAATTGTGAGACCTGTGGAGTCTGAATGCGGAGTGAGGCCAATGACTTTCTCCGGTTGAGGGCACGGAGGGTAATAGTTCATTCTCATTGCTTGAAGTCCGTCTTCGAAGAACTCTTCCATTTCCCCTGCCTCCATGTTCAATGCTTTGCCCATCTGTGCCAGGATGGCCATGGCCAGATTTTTCACTTCCGATGAATAAGTATCCAGAGTGTCTCTACAAGAAGGAAGAGATTCACTTTGAAACAGAGAAGTAGGGGGATGTTTGGCATTAATTAATTATTCATTGTGGTTGATTTGTGTAGATACATATGCACAAACATGCATAAAAGCATATTGGAGAGAGAGAGAGAGAGAGAGAGAGAGAGAGTTGCCTGATAGGAAGAGGTAGCAATGGAAACAAGTGGGGTTTTCTTGCATCAACTGGCTGGGTTATCATGAAGAAAATGTCACCCCAATCAAGTTTTTGATTCTCAGATACAACAAATGCTTGTCCAAAACCTTCTACTTCTCCAGGATATTGCCAGAATTTTTTCTTCTCTTCCATTGGGAGGTTGAAGAAGTCTTGGACGTCCACCTTCAGCTTCTCTATCAGTGAGGTGCTCACTTGATGGTTCACCAACTGCAAAAATGTAGGATACCATAGTTATTATTATTATTATTATTATTATTATTATTATTATTATTATTATTATTACATCTCCATTTATTCACCTGCAAAAACATATGAGTGGTTGACTGACTTCTTTTAGGTTTAACATCACACAATTATTTATTTATTTATTTTAAGTGGGTTAGTTGAACACAAAACCACGAGTCATAGGGTCACGGCCGAAAGGTTAGGAGGTCCACTGGTTGAAGCCTTGCCCGGTGACCTTGTGGAGAACAACCCAAAGTTGTTGCTTCTTTACCTTAATTAGCACTAGGCTACACCTTCACACCTTTTAGAGAAGAGCAAATCATTAATTGTATATTTATAGTCATTTTATGAATAATTATAATAATTATGCATCATTTTACTTGTATCTGTCTTGTGTTCATGTGATAAATCTCTTTTTATAGTAAGCCATGTAATATATCAAAGTTTTAGGTTTCAGGTTATTCAAGAAGAAAGCGAAGCACCGTAAGTAAAGAAAAAGGAAAATAAATAAACAAAGATGAAGGGGGGAAGCTGAAGAAGGAACGCAGATGGGGCGTACCTGGAAGAAACCCCATTCCTTGCAAGCAAAGTGGAGCTTGGCCAATTCAGAGTCTGCGGATTCTCGAGAAAGTAGCCTCTGCATGTCAACAATTGGGACCTCGTGCGGTGAAGCATTAGTATCATTGGCTGCAGCAATGGACAGGTCCTCGTCGGGACGCTTGTATCTGGGTGGAACGGCAGCAATACGACCCTTGGCCAATTCCTGAACAGAAGGCACAAGAAGAGAGCTTCCGAGATTGTATTCCATTTTTGTTGAGCAGAATGGTTGCGGTAGGGTAGGGTAGGGTAGCTACAAGTTTTGTTTGCAAGCTCTTTTTGGCGCGATCGATCGATTAAGGGGACAATTGGAAAGATGGGCAATAATTGCTATGACGGGTAACCGCCAACGTGACCAATATATAGGCCGGCCATGAATAGACCCTCCCCCGAATTTTTCAAAACCCAATTAATTAACCGAAAGTTGCGTGGATGGATAAACACCCAATTTTCAAATTAGAATTTAATCTCTAAATATTACACACAAACATAAATTAATTAATATCAATTCATACATTATCCATTAGTTGTAGTTTTCATGAATTTAATGCATAATCACAATTAATAACGATTAGTAAGATTATATATTCAATAATACGATGAGTTGACATACGTTTCACAGTCAAATTCTTCGCACGAGCTCTTCCAGAAACAAACTGTGTGGACAAGAATGCATCCACGCTTATCAAATAAAAAATCAAACTAGGCGTCCCCCCCCCCCCGCCCCCCCCCCCCCGGGGAGAAACCAGGTAAGGTAATGTAATGGATTAAGAAAAAATGTCCAGAAAACGAGGGTTACTGATGAAGAAGTCCGCACTACGTGAAAACCTCATCAGCACAAGTCTTTTGCTCTCAGACAATTCCTTGGCTTTGTCGACACAATTTTCATTTCACGTTATTTTTCAACCATCTCACATCTTTTTTCTTTTCTTTCTTTCTTTCTTTCTTTCTTTTTAATTACAAAGTTTATTGAATCTAAAACTATATGAGAAAAATAATTTTTCTATTATTTTTATAAATTCATTCAAAAAAAATTATACCTCAAGATTTTGACATTAAAAAAAAAAATTAAGGTCTTAAACAATTAGTATTTCCAGGAAAATCATATTATATTATTCTTGAATTAAATACTCCAAGTGAGTAAATTTTCAACATCCAATCCTTCCCCCAGGCAGAAGAGCTATACTCTCTTTTTTTTTTCTTTCTTTTTTTTTTTTTAGACTTGACCATTTATATATAGTGCACATCTTACGTCATGGCCGGTGGGAGTAGGGGTGCTTCCCCATTAGCATCGAAAGTGATCTTTTCATTAAAATTTTACGCCTTGGATTGAATGTGAGGTAATGATGACGAGACTCCGATGAAAATCTTCCTGTGGGACAACTTCTGGAAATCGAAGAATAATTGCAATTAGAGGGATTACAACACGCAATTGCAAGCATCTAGTCCCACTCGTTACATCCACACCGAAAATGTCCAACTTTGCTATTGTTTCTAACGTTTTCTAAAAGTCAATTAGTAAAAGATATGGAGATAATAAGTTATATATGAATGTGAAATGTTTAAGTTATTCTAATAAGTTATAAAAAAAAACTTTGACTTTAAATATTTATATAAAAGATATGGAGATAATAATTTTTAATATGTTAATTAATAAAAAAATATATAAAATGTATTATCATCGTATATGTGAATTGATTTTATAACTTATAGATAAGAATAATTGGTTTAAAACTTATCTATTATATTATTTATTATTGAGATTTGTTGTAATGCACTTTTTACTATATAAAAGTTTAATCCATAAAATACTTTTATTTATATATTTGATTCTTAAAATTATAAAAAATAATTATATTTTTAATATTTTAAAAATAGAAATAAATTATTGAAATATTTATAAAATGATTATTAAACATATCTATTTTTATTTGATAATTATAAAAAATATATATCTTTTCATGGAAAGGCACAATAAGAGGATTGTATGTATTGATTGAATCCAAAAGATTTTCTTTTTTAGTTAAACAAATTTTAAGTCATTATATGTATAGATATATAATATGATTTCTTTTTTATTTAAAGATAAAAGAGATAAAAATATGATTTTTTTAATAAAATAAAAATTTGATAATATAATTTTTTTAGTATTTAACTTTAATAATACAAATTATAATTAAATATATTTATTTTATTATATAAAAAATTTTATTGTAACTTAATTATATTATTATAAATACAATTTTTTTTAAAAAATAATATTTAACACACAGTTGAAAATAATTATTTCAGTTTCAATACAGTAGCATTTTTAATGAAATGGAAGATGGCAGGAAGCGATCAAGATTCAGCTTCGGGAATCCGGCTACTTACCACCAAAGAAAGATAGAAGATTACGTACGCTAATGCAGTTGAAAAACCCCCAAACAACGGAGCAGGGAGCTGAGTTGTCAGCTCAAGACCGGGTCATTACGCCGCCAATCTGAAATTATTTGTGATTATGTTTAGACTTTGTTAACATTTTCCCAGTTTTAAGTATCCCCTTCAAAGTCTCAGGAGCAAGCTTAGAGTCGTATAAATCTGACAGAAAAGTTAAATTTGTTGTCACAAAGCTACTGACACGCGGTAAGACTTTGGATTTTTCAAGGCTTACATCATCACGGAAAATGCAGGTTTATTTGCATGTTAGTTAGTTAGCTTAAAACATCTATCATTATAATTATAATTTTTTACTAATGAAAAGAACTGACTTCATTTGTATAGCCAATAAAGATCAAAATCAAATGCAGATTTTCTTTGCTGCAAGGGAATGAACAATGCTAACAGGCTTCAGTTCATTGGTACCGAATCAAAAAGCATCAATGCTAACAGGCTAATAACTGCAACATAACTCTTTCGACATAAAATAATATCTGAAAATTTCACATGGGAAAATACCCTTCAGCATCATGCCACCGGACCCATTAGCCTCCTTAGTTCATCTACTTCTCCCATTTTTCTCTGGCCACAATCTTGAACTTCCCAGTCTTCTGTTGCTGCCGACAAGAATGAAAGTAATCAAGAAAAATAGCTAAAAATCAAAACTTGAGTCCAAACTGGAAATCAAAAAAATTATTAGCATATGTATATTTACTTTTCTCCACAACTCAGTGTGGCTCTTGCAGAACCCAGCTACAATAGTTTCTTTCTTTTTCTTTCCCTCTCGATATTCAATGCAAAGATCCCCATCCAATGCACAAGTAACGTGAAACGCGAGAGAACATTTAGACTCTGAGCATTCAACAACACAGCCTTTTCTGTTCTGGCACATATAGCACTTGCCTCCCCACCTACTTTTAGGAACCATGGAGCAATCAATTCCCTCGCGGCCATCTGGGTCCTCAAAGAACACCTCAGGGACAAAGAGCGCGCAGATAATATGGGCCCATGACTCATTCTTGGTGGGCTTCAAAGCACCATTTTTAGATGGACACAGACAACAAGAAATGGGCATCCTTTGCTCCTGCGATCGGGAAATCAGACATCTAGAACAGAACCAATCATCTTCCGGGATACCCTTTGCCAAAGGATTGCCATAACAGGTAGAATGTACCATTAGATCACACCCGTCACACAACACAATGGGATCTGCTGGATCCCCGTCCGTGCTTTGACAAATAGCACACAGAATCCCATCATCCTCAGCTCCAGCTCCAGCTCCAGCCTTTTCTTCCTGTTCCTCTCTGCCTTCATCTCCACCTTTTTCATCTTGCTCAGCGATTTCAGTGGACTGAGCATCTGCACTACAAACAAATGGGATTTTCTTCTCTTCATTTCCTTCCTTGTCTGCTTCTATAGACTGATTCGAACTATCTCCAAATGGGTTTTCTTTAAGGTTACTTATTTCATGGATTTGGGCAATTTCACGCTGATTTGCGCCAATTGCAAATGGGGTCTTCTTATCTTCATCATCGTCAAAGGGGGGTTTATATTCAACATTGAGATCCAGAGGCAAAAGAGGCTTACCAGAGAAGGAGGAGAAATAATCAGGGTGAAGAGCCCGTATTCTCTTCTTGGTAGGCAAACAATATGTAGTAGTGACTGCAGGAGCAGTAGCCGCAGTGAGTCTAGGTGTGGGGCCGTCGAGCAGGTGAAGTAGTGAGGACCGAGACTCGTTTCTCTTCTTGGCAGGAAGCTTCAGAGAAATGGGCACATTCTCTTTGTAGTCTTCTTCCGCAGCATGATCGACGTCTTCTTCTTCTTGCTGCCGCTGCAAAAGTCTAAACCTTTTGAGAGGAGGCAATGCTTGATACTTGGCTTCCATTCTCTCTCTCTCTCTCTGTGGCTCTTCTGTTTTCAGATTTTGGCGCACTGTACATAAAGAGAGAGTTTGTCTGAGAGTTTGGTGTTGAAAGAGCGAATTGAAAGTTTCAGGGTTTGGGAAATTCTTTTGGCGGGAAATCTTTTGGCGTCGTCGTTTTGATTGAATTTGAAATGGAATTTATGTTTTCAATTTTTTTTTCTTGCACCCGCCAAATTTGAATTGCAACGTTGACTCTCCTTATTTACGTTTTTATTTTTCATTTATTTATTATTTTTCTGCAACTTCCAACTAAGCAAGCCTAGTTGATCATGTTTGTATGCAGATTGTTACTTAATAGCAACATTTTTGTAGTACCAAATAACTATTATCAAAATAATTAGATATGGATCCCTAAAATTACCAATTTGTACCCAAACAAAAAACTCTACGAGAAAGCCTAGTTCAAGTTTTGTTTCTGTTTTTTCGGTTTTGTACCTTACAAGGGTGAAATGGAAAAACCTCCTCTGCTGCTGCACTGCGTTTCATTTTTAAAATCAAAGCATGAAACAGGGCATTTATGTTGAGAAATACACCAGAAATTTTCTTACGGATGTTTTATGAGAAGGAACTCTTACAGTAAATCACGAGGAAACTAGTAGTATGGCAATTCATCCCTGCATTTCCAACCTGCTTCATGGTTTGATCCTGGGAGAATAATACCCAGAAAATATCTTACGTATCCATCCCCGCAAAGGCAAATGGCCCCTCCTGCCGATGGTCAGACCATGGACATCCTTGGACAAGTAGGCTTCCCTTCAGAACCCTTAAGGCCGATATGGGAAGACACATTGAGAGACTAAACAATCAACCGATTTGTCTGTCACTGCAAGAGAAACAGCCAAAGTGGGAAGACTCTTTGCACCATATTAAATTAAGCACCCAAATGAGTGACTCTGGACAGTGCGAATTTTCATCTTTATGCCACTAAACACACAGCAGAACTAGTCATGACACGTTGATGAAAAGTTTGAACACATAGATACCCACAAACAACCCTTTGTTTACAATATGAATACCATATTAGCAACTGCAATTATCGGCATGATTGGCAGTATTATCTGACTTCAATTTCTCCCATTAAATGATGGAAAAACATGAAATTTAACAAATGAGCAAGTAGCAAAATGTTTCTTTTATTCCAAATAGTAAAGAGTAGGCAAATATACCTCACAGAAGGACATTCTGCAATAGAAAAGGCAGCAGCTTGGAATAGCCAAAAGATAGTATGCCTGGAATACAATATAAGAAAAACAAACACATCAAATGAGGAGCAAAATAATTTGGAAAGCAAATGTCAAACACACGCCAACACAAGACAAAAACTTGTGAGTTATGGCACCTCTGACTAAGCACTAACCCAACCTGAAAAAAAAATCTCAACAAATGACAGCATAGGCATGGATGATTTACCATTCTAAGAGATAATGGGTTACACAATCACTCTCTTGCGGTGGCCCAGATCACCTCCAGTCATATATAGCAGAAAGTAAAGCATAAAACTAGCCAAGGAAGGCCTTGATTGAGCACTAATCTGACATGAACCAAGAGCTCCACAAATGATAGCATAGATGATTTTTACCATGCTAAGATATGGCTGGTTAAACTTAATTATATACATATAGTGCCCGAGGTCCATTTTGAATCATATTACTAAAAATAAAAAATGGCACCTACAGATTTGATTAAGAGTGATGAGAAGCTGCACTCACTCATGAGATCAGATACATCAGGTAGGAATTATAATTTTAATAATGGTGAATTAGAATAGCCCTCTTTAGCCACAAAGCCAACAACCAGAACCATGCCCTTCTGAAAATGCTTACTCTTAGTTGGATATGTCAGCTCAGAAACTTTAAAGTCCATAATGAAATCAGAGCACTGTGGCTAGAAAACATAAAGTTCACTTTTTCTATCACTTCGTCATCAAGTGAATGCTTAGACCATCTTTGAAGCCTACAGGATATCCAACAATAAAGTTCTGAGAAGCTTAACATCTCTACATCTTGGTTTCCCACACCCACTATAACTTTCTAAATAATGCTGTTTCCAATAGCACTTTCCAATATTCTGCTGTTCTTTCACTGATTAAGGTCAATAAATAGCCATCAGATGTCCTTTCTTTAGTTGTCTCCAATTATGCTTCTAACCATAAAAAATTGTCTGCTATGCCTTGAAAGCAAGAAACACAAACTCAAAACTAATTTACTGCTAAATACAAAGAAATTGAACAACCACATCATCAATAAAGCAGGCTTATCCAAAAAAAAAAGCAAAGAAAAGAAAAGAATGCAACAAGAAATTCTAAAACAGCTCAATAAAGAGATGCAGCATCACAAAAAGAAGATAGGTTACACAACCTCATATCTAGCTAGAATTTGAACACTATACTAATGAATGTGCTACAAGGCTGCTTGCTAAGTACCAAAACCAAACCTAACCACCACTGCCAATGCTCAAGCAAAACAAAGCACCAACCTACCATTATTGTTGCCAAGGTAAAATCCAAAACTTCTTGTCTCTGACATCCCAACCAAAAAAACCTTTGTCTTTGCATATCAATAACAAGGGGACAATACAAAACAAAGTACATTCAACTTAGCACACATTAACAGTAAATTGTATCACTTACTTGACCCAAAAAAATTTTATAATGCAGCTTCACAGTCGGAAGTGACTTATGAGGTGAATAACATATTTCCACAAGTAAATAAACTTCTCTGGAAGTTCGGCTGCTGTTCAAAACAGGATGATAACCAGTTTATTTCCTTTCAAAAGGGACAGAAAAAGGATATTTCTCTTCAACCACCCCTCTGTATAATGAATATAGAAAAAAAAAAAAGCACTTTCCATTCCATTCAAGAACTAAATCTTCCACCCTCAGAAATTCAGTCCTATTTTTGTGCTGCTCATATCTACATTTGTTCAAATGCCAACAACACCCAACAACAGCAAACAAGTCCTACGACATAAACTCACCATAGCATAGCCACTAGGAATTAAAAATAGAAAGTGAGAAGGAAAGCAGCTCTCCTCCCTCACATGAGACAGGTGGGGAGGAGAGAGATCCAGCTAAGTCCAAGCAAGACATAAAAATTTCATCTAAGCCAAGAGGAATGTTCACATCCATAATTGTGCATGCAATGAATTACAGTTGATCAATGCTAACAAATAAAGTCATCATACAAAGAAATTTAGATGTACACAAATGCCATGCATACTAAACTGTTTAACTCAAAAGCTTAAGCAGTAGTTGAGGCCCAAGAATGGATAAAATATCAATCTTTAACACATTCCCTCACATGATAGCCCAACTCTCTTGGGCCGGAAATGTGAACAAATAAGGTTCTCTTAGGCTCTAGAAATTTACAATTAAATGTGAAGGCAGCATAATTTGAACTCATGATCTCTTGGTCATATAAGCTACAATATCATTTCAAGAAATCATTTGATCCAGAAGCTTAAGCTGTAGGTGAGGCCTAAGAATGAATCACAGACTAAACTCTAACAACTACCATAACAATCATGAACAGATGGGTAAAGACGTGACAACTGCTATCTTAATTTAATTCCATCTCCCAATTTGAAAATTTTCTCATCCACATGAAACCAAGAAAAAGTACAGCTTTTTGGGCCAATAAAGAAAAAGAAATTCTAATACAAGGGTTTGGGGGGGGGAAGAGCACAGGGAGAATACGATATAAACATAAAACCCAGAAAAAGAAAAGAGTTACAGAACATTCTTGCTTGTCCAGAGAAGATTATATTATAAGGCCCTCATGTTGGCTAAAAATATGGGACTCAATCATAACCACTTGAAAACTTGTGCAGAAATGTAATTGACATTCATCTTAATCTATAGGTACTTTGCTTCAGAACACACATAATTCCGTACCATTTATTGTATTCAAGTTTGAGAACAAGCATTAAATCTTTTTTATCCAACTGAAATGAGAATCATAAACAATCCATCAAACATTTTCCACCATTATACTTTCATGATTAGAATCATGAATATGGCAGCCCTATTCATGGATGTTTATGTTCTCCTCTTCTCCCCACTGAGATTTCCCTATCTTGGTCCAATTTAGGTCAGTCATCTCTTTCTTTTCCCCCTGAAGGCTGGACTGAATCCTTCCATAATCAACAACCATCAAGAGTCTGCTAAAAGTAACATTTTTAAAGGTTTAACTCACTGTCTTATAATGTATAAGAAAACTCACTGCCTCATAAATTGAAGCAAATCAGTTACAAATCTGAGTCATATTTTCCTGTGAATCATCAAAAGGCAATCTAAGAAATGGGCTAGCTGAATGGTAAGGAACAAATGCCTCTGCATACAGGCCTAACTGAGACACAAGCCTTACCTCATTTTTCCACCAGATGGAAACCCTGCAATGTGAAACCTTCCAGCTTTGTCTTGCAACCCACAATAAAATACAGTGCACAATACTTTTCACAATTGCCTCATGTTAAAAATAGGATTAAAATATTTTATCTTATTTCTGTCACAAAAAGATGACCCTTGTTTTAACAAGTTCAATAATATTAGTTAACCAGCAGAGAATGATTGCCTATTCTTGGTAACCAACATGCAAAGGGAAGACAATTAGGAAGGGTCAAAAACCAATTCAATATTTGCTACAGATCAGATGAAAGGAAAAGAAATTGAGATGAATGACTTACAACTAAAACCCTTAATCATTTATACACATGATGCCAATTGACTTGCCCCCAGATGTAAAAGAAGTTAGATAGAAAAGATACAGCTACAATCTTAAAGCTCCTGACATAGCAGAGAGCAATAGAAGGTAGAGATGGAAACAAGGAAAGACAAGTTTAGAGGAAAAGAGACTAGAAATAGCAGTTTAGACAGAGAGAAAAGAAGCTTAGGGACAAGAAAGACAGGGAATTCCTCAGATAATCTATAATAGAAGCTAGAGTACATAATCACACAAAAAAACATTTTTTTAGAGTCTCCAAGCATTAGAAATGTGTCACTACTTACAGTTAAGGCACACAATCAGAAGAAAACCCTTCTTTTGTGGTCTCCAAGCAAACTAGAAATATGTTACTATTTAAAGTCCTAGTCAGCTAAATGATCCTACTTGACACCAAAACTCATGATCAAATAACTTATTGGAACTAATTCTGCTTTTAACATGATTCTGATTTTCCCAATGACAAATAAACTGTCAAATTTGTTTTTGAAATCTCCAATTGCTTTTTCTTGTTCTCCATACATTCCTTGGACCCAAATGCTAATATTCATGGGTAGATTAAGTGGAAAAAATCTCATGGGTGGAACAGTATCAGTTCAAGGATGATACAAAGCACTATAATCTGCTAGCCAGTAAATGCCTATCAATGCAAACAAGAAAGTACAGAGAGAGAGAGAGAGAGAGAGAGAGAGAAATTCAAAACTTAAGTTTGTCCTCATCAAATGCTGAAAGACCAAAAATTAAGAGAAGAAGAACAAAAAAAGTCACCAATGGAAGTACTTTCATTACAACAAAACTAAAATAGTAATAGCATAATGAACAACCAGGGTAACATAACTGTCATTATTTCCAAGTACAACTTCATTAAACCTTATTGATGACCAACTCTCCAGCAGTAACTATCAGGTGATATCAGTGCAAACATAGTGCGAAGAGTCTAAAAGGTCACAGCCCAAAGTACCATGTAGAACAGCTAGCCTGATTTGGAAATCAGTCTATCTGTGTCCTTGAGCTCGCCACATGTCATACACAGCCCAGGATCCAGATCCAGTTCCATAATGCGGAAAGCTTTCAACATGAGCTTGTACCTGAAGTTTTACAAGGGAATAAGAACATGATATTGGTTGTCTTGACCTCATAAATAATAATGCTGCATCACATAACCTACACAAGTGCTTGCACGACTACATAAACATGCATGCACACATGACTTCAGAAATAGAAACATCAAGATACAGTGAAACATATAAACCACTTACAGGATTCATGCCATAGGCAGCTTGATATGGGTATCCTGGATATCCAGCCTCAGGATTGCCATAATTTGCATTATAAGCTGTACCTGAAGGGGAAACATAATGCAGAGGAGAAATAAGTGCCCAAGATTAGCAATGTTTTAGAATATAGACCAAACTAATCTCTAACAATTTACTGATTTTAACCAGTAAAATGCATAATTGGGTGGTTGCAAAGCTAATCTCAACCAATCTATTCATTTTACAGATATAAGTTCAGACTGTGTTCTACAAATCAGTGCATACCAATATCCAGAAGCAAAAAGAATAATCTGTGCAGCCAGGCAAACCATTTTAGGCTAAATTCCAGAGATGGTGCAGCAAAGAAAACTGCAAAGCTAGGCTCAGCAGAAGGGTGGAGATAGAGAGAGGGGGTGAGAGACTACAAGAAAGAAGAAATTATCATAGGTTCTAATAATTAAGTTGGAGATGTGGTTAAGGAAAAGAAAACATTCACAATGAGGCTTTCAGACAAACTTCATCTTAGTCTGAGAATGTCCTAGTTTCCAACAATCACAGACAAGCAAGATTTTCCTTGTCATTCCTAACTGATAGGCATTTTCAGCGTGGCATTACAGGAACAATTTTTCCAAGCAAATCTAACTCCAATAGTCTACTTATATTTGTATATTTTCCACTCCCTACCAATTTTTAGTCACATGCTGAATACAATGAAGATTATCATACCCAAATAGACATTGAATTTGATCAAAAAAGCGATATACCTGGATTCACTTGGGTGGCAGTGGCGGCAGCAACAGCAGGAGGAGGTCTCTTGTCTGCACTAGCTATCTCTGCACGAAGTTTCTCCAGCTCTCGAGCCATTGCAATTAGTTTGCCCTGCATTCTTTGACCATGTTCATAATTGTCTGCACAACCTTTCTTCTCATACTCAATGGCACCTCTATATTCAAGCAAAATGATCACCACAGAGAAATTTATGAATTTGCAAACTCTTTTTTAATTAAAAAAAATAGAAAACAACAACTCAATAATTTAAGGATGACGAAAAGGAATACCGGGCACGCTGCAATTCGTGCTTCATGCTCTCAATTTGAGCCTTCAAAGCGGGTAATTGTTGTAAATCTGCACTATACCTAACCAAGTCTTGATTCATCGCTTGAATCTGGCCCGTAAGCTCTTGACGCACATCGCTAAGCTCCTTGATATCAGCAAGAACGTGACGAAGCTCCATCCGCATGGCCTCGACACCACGAAGATCGGCCTCCAGCCTCAAAAACTTGTCGTGAAGTTCTCTCATCCGAGCATCTTTCTCTGGTTGCATGGCAGCCGCAAAGTGTGCCTTGTGCTGGAGCTCCTGCTGCGCAACCTCCAGCTCCTGCTTAAGCGCCACATGAGTTGCCGCCAGCCGTTGGTTGTCGGCAAGTAAACCTTGGATTTCTTGGTATTGGGCGGCAACACGCTCCTCTATTACGGCAGGGTGTCGAGGCGGCAGCCGTCTCGGGTCCATCCTCAGTTCCTCAAGTAGCGCCGGATGTGGCCGCGGAGGAGGCGGGACTGGTCCAAGGCTGCCGCCGCCAACGTGCGCCGGCGGCAGTACGCCATGTATCGCCGGTTTCATCGGAAGCGGCGGTCCTCGATTCCTCCCAGACATTCTCCTTAAAAGCGAAAAATTCACAGAAACCAAAAACTCTAGAAAAACTAATGGGAATCTTTATTTCTCTCACTGCAGCCTGATCTGATTGAAACTCTCCGTCTCCGTTTCGAAAACGACGTCATATTAGGTTTTAAAAAATTTAAAACTTCCGTGCTAATTTCTGTTCAAAGTAGGTAAAATCCTCCCTTTCATTAAAATTGAAGATTTTGATGGGAGGAAAGAAAGTGCAAATTTTAAAATTATCAATCTTTTGATTTTTAATGTTTTTCCATTCAATTATTTGAAAGGGTCACTTAAAACACAAATGCTAATTTTTTTTTTCTTGTCCATTAAAAAGCCTGGTAAGTCATGAGATAGAAGAAAATCTTGAATTAGTTATATCAATCATAATAATACCCTTAGCTAATAAATCATTTTTTCACATATTAATTGTAATATTAATAATTTTTTATGCAAAAAATTAGCAAAAATAATAATAATAAAAGAAACAAAACTATGATGCAAGGAAAACTGTTTACTCAATATTTTTAATATATTAAGAAGTTCATTGAGTTGTTATATAATGAAATTATCTTTGTTTCTAATTTTAATTTGAGATCAAGTAAATGGAAGTTTAAGAGAGAGAGAGAGAGTGTGTGTGTGTATATATATATAAACATAAATGTCTAAATATAAACATATAGTGTATAAAAAATTAATAAAATAAATAAATATAAATATGTATAACTACGTACCATATATACATGCTTTTAAAATATACATAATTAAAATTACAAATAAATAAATAGACATATATATATACATATAATATTACGTAACTAACCGACGTGAGAATTTAGCAATAATTCGATATATTTCTTCCAACATTAGTCCGAATTTAAATCCTTAAACTAACTAGAATTTAAATTCTTAAACTAATGTCCCTTTTTAAATAAATCAAGATTTATAAGCTCACATTGATAAATTTTAAATTTTATATGTTTTCAAATGCACAGAAAACTCCCTTAAAGTAATCGCCATTTTAATACTAAATACTTCTGTGATGGGGAGACTGAATCAGTATATTAAAAATAACCCTTAACTTGAATTTACCGAATTGATAACTAACATTTGTACAGCGTTATTCTTTTTACAAGCTCAGTATATATATATATATATATATATATATATATATATATATATATATATATAGATTAAAGTTTTATATTTAAAAAAGAAAAAAAAAAAACCCCACAAAATGTGTAAAGAGACCGATAAAATGTGCATGCATGAGTAAGCATAACCCTAATAACTTTTGCTAAGATCTTCGGGTGCCTCTTTTCTTACATCTACCTGAAGTTCCATTTCTTGTGTCCGCCGTACTTTCTCTGTCTCGCAGGCACACACGGTTTATTGATGGAGGAGTTATAGCGGACGTTGGATGCCCCGTGAAGTGTCTTTATTAAACATTGAATGGGTTGGGAAATACTCCCAGCGGCCATAACAAAAGCACTTAGTAGCCATGCCCACTGATGATGAACTTAATGATCGATGAGTTAAGCCAGCGGTGGCGCCTCACATGAAACTCACCAAATAAGCAAATTTGGCCCAGCAATGCTTCCCAGTGCTCTCAGTCGTAACAACTATTAACAACAAGATGGCAACAAGCACATCAATTCTCTGATACGAATCAACCCCCCCCC
>CM038600.1:794250-843325 GCA_021533255.1 Ceriops tagal | reverse complement strand
CCCGGTGGAAGACACTTTGATGGTTCTGAAGATAGCAAATGTGCATCTCATGTTGCCAATAATTCTAACCAAACCCGAATGGTGGTTCCGGTACCCAAGGTAAACAGCAGTGGCTCTCCTCGGAAACCTTCTATTAAGTTCTTGATTTATGGGAGGACAGGGTGGATTGGTGGACTGCTTGGGAAGTTGTGTGAGAAACAGGGGATTCCATTTGAGTATGGTAAGGGAAGGTTAGAAGATCGATCTTCACTTTTTGCAGACATACAGAATGTTAGGCCAACCCACGTTCTTAATGCTGCTGGCGTGACTGGTAGACCCAATGTTGATTGGTGTGAATCTCATAAGAGTGAAACCATTCGTGCCAATGTTGCTGGAACCTTGACATTAGCAGATGTGTGCAGAGAGCATAACCTGCTGTTGCTGAATTTTGCCACTGGCTGCATATTTGAATATGATGCTAGTCATCCAGAGGGTTCTGGCTTTGGGTTTACTGAGGAAGACAAACCTAATTTTATTGGTTCTTTCTATTCGAAGACCAAAGCCATGGTAATTTTTTTTTCCTTTCATTACTATTCATCTTCATTTGTTTTAATCTGAAACAATATTTTTGACAATGGATATTTTCTTCAAAATTTTGACCAGGTGGAAGAGCTGTTGAAAGAATATGACAATGTATGCACTCTCAGAGTTAGGATGCCAATATCATCAGACCTGAGCAATCCACGCAACTTCATCACTAAGATTTCCCGGTATAACAAGGTTGTTAATATACCAAACAGCATGACCATCTTGGACGAACTTCTACCTATTGCAATTGAGATGGCAAAACGGAACTTAAAGGGTATATGGAACTTCACAAACCCTGGTGTTGTGAGCCATAATGAGATCTTGGAAATGTACAAAGAATATATTGACCCTAATTTTACATGGGCCAACTTCACACTAGAGGAGCAAGCCAAGGTGATTGTTGCCCCCAGAAGCAACAATGAGATGGATGCATCCAAGTTGAAGAAAGAGTTCCCTGAATTGTTGTCAATCAAAGAATCCCTGATCAAGCATGTTTTTGAACCCAACAAAAGAGCCTAAGTATTATGCATTACATAGGATCAGAGTATAATATGCTATTGTGCGAACATTTTTGTTTGAACTATTGTTTATTTTTAGCTTCGTCAAACTGTTCTAGCTGTACCTGAAGCTGACGAGGTAAGTTCAATTAGGTATGCACTTGCCATTTATTTACTGCGAGCTTTTCCTCACTTGCTTAATGTTCCTTTTCATATTAAACCTTGAACAGGTTATATCTGTGCATGGTCATCCATCTGCTTGCAGTGATTGCTTAAATTGTGCTACATTTTTATTGTTGTTCTGTCTTCTAGAAAACTTGTAGGATCGACTTTTGTCATCCATTTGTTCATACTTGGGCTAGATGGTATAATAATAAAGGGCAAAAGTCTTTTAACTACGATTGAATTATGAAAATTTGCTGCACATAACCAAATGTTTCAGTTATAATTTCAGCATTGTTTGACACCATTTTCTTGTAGTTAGTGCGTGCAAGGTTGGTGGCTTTCTCTTGTTTTTATATTTTGGCTGCGAGTAACAATGAGATTCAAAATATTAGATGACAAGTGAGATGACCCTCGGACTCCAAAGTTCATACCACCACATTTGCATGAGAGACTAACACCTTTTATCTTACCGTCTTCCAACAAAGGCTCCCGCTGCCATAAACGCAAGTCAGTCAGGCACCTTCATCAAACCGACCAATCTAACCAATCTGACTAAAATCAAATCAAAATTTTTCAAAAGCATTAAGAAAGGATTAGATATGGTTGGTATTTTATATAAATCATATTTGAAAGTTAAAAATCTTAGAAATTGAAGTGACTGCCACCTATAATTGGCAGAGGCCAAATCATAGAACTGCATTTCTTCGGGTCGTGACGCATTTTCTCTGGCTTGCCGATCGAGGGTATCTTTAACTTCTGAGCCAGGCAATTGTGGTAGAGCTATTTTGAGGTGTTGTTTGGTTTCTTCTTAGTCTTTGAATGTTGTTGATCAAAAACAGAATCTCGTGCTGGAAATTTCAAGGCTTTCTCTCTCAAAAAAAAAAAAAATCTACATAGTCATGAAAATTGGTAGTAAATTCAAATAAATACAAATAATTTTTACATTATATATAAAATATTAAAGATAAATTATTGCGTATATAATATAAAAAATTTTTACTTTTACATGAGTTCATTATTTTTTGTGTCTACGAAAAGGGACTCTTCCTGTTTAACACTTGGACCAGGACTCAATACCATGTTTTTCGTTCATGTACCAACCAAGTCTTTAAATTTTGTTGCTCAAAAGCAAATTGACGTGCATGAGTTAAAACTGTCAAACCGACGCGAACCGATCCGCTTACCCAACAGAAGCATTCAAAAACTTTTTTAAGAGGCACCCACGTCCTAGGATGGTAGGATCATCGGATAGCTGCTAACACCTGTGCATGTATGGGCCATATCCGAGGATAGCAGTAGGATCATTGGATAGCCGCCGATACGTGCACAGAGAGAGGAGGGGCAACGGTCTCAGAACAACGTCGACCTGTTTCTTCCAGGTCCAACTGTACAAACTTCGTTCATACCCCTGAACTTGCTTATCTAATTTTCTATGGATTACTTATAAAGTTATTTGCAGGTTTAATTATTTATACATGTTTGAGGGTACTAACCTTTTGAGTTTTGCGATCTAATATTCCAACACCCAGCACATGCAACAGGAAGAAAACATAGAAACATTCGTGTAAGTCAACCGACGGCTGCCGGCACACCTCGGCGCACAAGAACATCGGCGTGTTGAGCATGACCAACATTGCTTCAGCCAAAAGAGTAATGGGAAGAAGCCTATAAACACTGGAGGTGAAAAATTAAAGGGGCTAAAAATAGTTGAGAAAAAAAGAAAGAAAGAAAGCGCTTTGGATATGTCAAAAGACAACATTAGTGTGGTTTCATGCCTTTCCTTCTTCCTCTTCTTCATTTTTTTTCAATGATGCGTAATGCGCTAAGGTTACTGTAAGAATTGGCATAGCCAACCGTACTGACTAGCGATGATGCTCAACATTTTACGTCAAATGTACAGTCCATGTAACCATACCACTTCTTTAGATTTCAGAGCTCAGTCTTTTGGCTTCTAAATCAAGAGATTTATAGCAAGATGCAAGAGGATACACTTCTCTCAACTTGACGACAGGAAGCCTTGCAAAGATGCCCTGGACAGCTTCTTCAGAAAGGCGACAACATTGTCTGATGATCGAAGCAAGTAGCGAGCATTTGTACAAGATCGGCTAACAGCACACGAGAAATAGTTATCTCCCTTCAGATCAAGCACATTCCACGAAATATTTTCTGGTGATGGCCTTCTCCCAGCGCAGTGTTTGGTTGTCTTCTTGTCAGAATTTGGTAAAGGCCGTTGCGTCTTACCTTGAGATGATTTTGGACCACTTCTACCAGCAGGGAGCTTGAAAGCTGGTCGTTGTTCCCATGATAGTTTCATTCCATTAGCTTGCTTCGTTCTTGGTATGCCTAAGCCATCACTAGAGAGCTCTGGCTCAAAGAAGGTGTACACATCTTCATCCTGCAGCAACGAAAATAATCTAATATGAGCAAGACAACCTGTTTTACTTGTGTCATCTAGGATGCCAGATCAAGGTGAAGTTTCATTTTCACTTCCCAATTGTTCAATAACCATTGCAAGATCATGGAGATTATAAAGGAGCAACTGTGCATCTTCATATCTAAGGGACACCACAAATTGTAGATTGGCATTTGCCAATAGTCGGTCAAAATAGTCTCATGTAAAAATATCTATCCTATGGTGGTGGGGGAAGATGCCTTCGAGGTTTTT
This sequence comes from Ceriops tagal, assembly GCA_021533255.1. Classification (NCBI taxonomy): domain Eukaryota; kingdom Viridiplantae; phylum Streptophyta; class Magnoliopsida; order Malpighiales; family Rhizophoraceae; genus Ceriops; species Ceriops tagal. The sequence continues at coordinate 839,431 of CM038600.1, read as the reverse complement.
GTCCTCACGATGAAATCCTCTAAAATAATTTATATTCGGACAGAAGAGATGGACATGAAATTTGATTTCAAGTTCAAAATGTCATATCAATGTTAAGAAGAGCCTCATATATCTGGGAAGTGGACTCCACGAAAGCCAAAAAGACATGGTTCAGAAAGCTAAATTCAACAATGTTGGCCACATGGAATCCTCAGGAAAGTTCATCTAGCAGCCAACAGAACATAACATGTGCCACACACCTAACTTTTGGGTTTTGACAATCTCAAATTTCCACTTCAATTTTAAGTTCATCAGGAAAGTTCTTATTGATTCCCCCATTATTGCAGCACAGGGTTATTAATGCTAAATCCAGAATTTAAAATTTAAGCCATCATGATCATTTTCTGTCCATCTATACGACTCAAAATGTTGAAAACAAACTTTAGATTTGAGGGCTTCTTACAAGGGTTGCAACTTTTGCACTTGAGTAAGAACTTACAAGTGAGCTGAGTTGTTATAACAGACATTCTTTACAACATACCTTTCCCAGAAAATGCCCGATACACAAGACATAATCAATCGGAGTTGTCATGGATTTATTGTGAACAATCTCTCCAAGTATCCGATCAATAGCAGCACCCTGCATAAACATCAAGCTATAAATATAGACAATGAAAACCTATAATGTTAAACCAAACAAACAATCAGGGTACATCAGGTATTTTAATAGTAGAAAGCATGCAATTACCTTCGTAACACCAACTGCTCGAACCTCAACAGATCGGCTACCTTGGACCACATCAACAGATGCATTAGAGATTGGGCCTGTCCAGAGATGCTGCAGCATGTCCCTTGCTTGTAGTCTTCCAAATTCAACATCTAACAACCACAGTAAAGCATGAACAGATATAAAGAAAAGAAGAAAAACATTTATAAAGAAGCTGGAAATCACACAAATGAATTAGTACCTGCATACTTGTAATTCCAGACAAGTGAGGTTTCACGATGTTCAAAATGAGATCGCGGCGTTCGTTGTCTGAAGTAATCAAAGACATGCTGAAAACATGCCAAAAGCATCATGTGATTCTTTAGTTGCCAAAACATACACTTAATTATGCACGCAATTTCAATATAAGCACCTTCAGCACCTTCACACTGTCAACCCATTCCATGTTCAAGAGTTCCGGCATTGTTGTCATCCATGTTCCCTTTGTATGACGTAGAAACATTCCATGTTCTGCTGCCAACCACATGTCATACTCCGCAAAATTCTGTACAAGTGAATACACTTTCTAAGAAACATTCATCAACATTCTGAGAAAGGTAAAAAGATCAACAGATGCAGGCAAGATACATCATCTAAGACAGTTCTGTCACTTCCACTAAGAACAACAATGGTGGTCTTTGGATCACTGGAAAGATCCTTCAATGTATCCCTCAATTCTGGATGCAGTTTTAGTTCCATTTCTTTAATTTGATCACTTCTTCTACTAGATGTGTCCACTGGCTCAGTCAATGCTGCATTAAATCCCTGCAGTTAAAAAAAAAAGAGATTTCAGTAAAGGGAAAAAAAAGCACACTCACAGAAATCATTACACATATTAGATGCTGCACAGTATACTGAAGGTAGTTCCTAATCCCATCTCAGCTATAAATGATGAAAAATAATATTTTCTAGGTGCCCATCATTAAGAAATCCACAGTTATTGGCACAGTGAAGAATCTAAAAGCAAGTATTTTCAGGAAAACAGGGCAGCTTGCATTTAGTGTCTTTTAAGTTAGATTCTTGTTTTGGGAATCTGAAACTAGCACACATTCAGTATGACAGTGATCATTTGAACACACAATGGTGATGCTGAGATGAGTCATCTAAAACAGAACTTGTGAAAGTCTACCATTTCCACCTTCGCCAAACTTTGTACCCACTGCATTCAGATGCAAGGATCCAGCACCAAGAGTGCAGGCTTGAGGGGCCTTGATCTTCTAAAACACATTGATGGATGTTATCATGAGAGTTTATACTAAGTAACCATCTAGTTACTTGGCCTTTTTCTTTGATTGCACTCATCTTTTGCAACAAATATCAAAATTTTAATAACAAGTAACCAGCAATGGCCCATTCTTAGCCTAAACTAAGTTTGAAGCACAACAGAGCATACCAGTATAAGCAACCGATTGTTAGACTGTAAAAACCGTGTAATTGCATCCTCTTCTGGAAGAGAAGGTGGGACTTGTTTTGTTCTTAGCTGTGCCTCAACAACTGTATCATTTAGTTCACTGTCAAGCAATCATGAAGAAGATCAAACTTCAGATGGTATATGAAATACAATAATAGCAGCAAGAACAATAACAGATGAAAATATTTGTTCCACTCATTGTTTGCTTTATTCAGTGTTACAAGAGTTTTCTATAGAATACCAAAGCATTCACAGTTATCAGCTTCATAATTCAATACTAAAATTTCAGATTGAAATTTCGACTTCTAGAAACATTCATAAGACAATTTGCAGCTGGACCACTTATAGTCAAGAATGTGCTTACAGTATTTTGCAGATCAATAGGAATATATTTCCTAAAAATTGATATTCTAGCACCTAACCTAAGCTGTTATTGCTAATTATAAAGTCAATAGTGCATAAACTAACACATCATAGTGAAACAAGCATAAAAAATTTCTGGCTGTCCTTACATGGATTGACTTTTCTATGTGATAAGAAGGTAACTAGTGTCAACATTATCTCAATGGATGATTACAGTTTCTAATAGGCATGAATGAGGCAGACTCAGTCCCTCATATATCTTTAAAAGCTTGTGTGAAATAACTTTGCAATGTCTTCTGGGAGGGAGATCCACATCCATGCACAGTATGGTGTCCAAGGGTATGAAGCTCCTAAAATGCAGGATTTAGTGAGGGACAAGTGTGTGCAATCTTTCCCTTCCTTTCACAGATGATAACAAGACTACAATCATATTGAACAAATATGAACTGTGGTTAAGCTGATCCCCTGTTTAGAACAAGATTACCAATGCAGTTAGATATTTTCAACTGTAAAAATTAACAGAAAGTTCACAAACACCCAAAAGCATAGCAGAATTCAAGCTTGTTAGAAACAACATATTAGAAGCCCTAAAATTTTGTATTTGGAATATGATTAACTGAAAAAGGGTTATAAAGGCCAAGCACCATGAAATAAGTCCATATCAACCAAATGGTAAGCATCTCAACTTTCAGTTTAAAGCACAGCTCTGAGCATACCTTACAAAAGTTTCTGCCCATTCTTGAGCTGTGTGGTTTGTCACGTGGGAAAAGTTATGTCGATGTCGTTTCTCTCTTTCTTCAGCCGGCATAGTCAAAGCCTGGTGTATAGAATTGGCAACTTCACTAATGTTCCAAGGATTCACAAGGATTGCACCAGCACCTAGAGACTGTGCTGCACCTGCAAACTATAATGTCCATAAAGTAAATTAAAGGTCCAAAAGTGAAGAAGATATTCTATTATGGAAAAGCATATCAAATCCAACAGTTTTCAATGCTAGAGTCAATTAACTACATTCCCAAAAAAGTGAATATGTACTTCTCTCAACAAAATTTAACAAGTAAATCTACCATAGTCTAATTTCTCTTTCCAGAAGGATTTAAACTGTATGTAATGGGGGACACCATGGATGTGGTTAATTTGCATTCAGTGCAGTTCATGTGGCTGCAATTGGGGATGATGCAGTCACAAATGCGGTAGATGGAGTTTCCTGGTGACCCCCACTATTGCAATTTCATAACTGCAATTGCAGTTGTGGACTGCAATTTAGAACCCTGCTTTCTACTAATAGATAAAAAGTGAATATTAGGAAATAAAGAACAAAGCAAATCATGTAATTCTGATGCTTCTAAGATTTAGTAACAAAAAAGGAACACTAAGTCCATCAAATGAAGACCTAGAGGAAAATTAGCACAACCACAAGATGATAATAAATTTAGAATACTCCACCATTGTGCACACAGACATGCATAAAAAGAATGTTCTGGTTACAAAATTTGAAATTGATAGACTAAAATACCTTTTATTTTGACACATTTTTACTAGAATACCATAATTATTTGGTTACCTTTTTGTATTAAGTACCATATGATTAAACCTTTTTTGCATAATGGATTAGATTTACTTTCACATTAATTTGCATACTTTCCTCATTCTATTAGATTGTGAGATTTATTGTGATTTTCAGTTTGCATCCCTTTGGTAGATATCTGTGTCATAAACAAGATCAAGGCAATTAGTGCAACAATATTTGCTTGCACAATTTCACAAGTCCGTTTATAAAACTGCATTTGCAAAGCACAGTAAGAATTAGGGAACAAAAAAAAAAAACAGAAGATTATATAGATAATGATTATGATATGTGAATGGTTAGTCACTGGTACCTAGATTTCAGACAAGTTTTGTTCATAGTGTCATTTGGCCTATTTAAGGAGGATATGCATGCTATTTGATGGCAGTAAAGATTTTTAAGTCCCCACCTCTATCTTTTTCTTTTTTTTCCAAATTAGTCTGGATGCTATCCCCTCCCCTTTTCACCTTCTTATATATTTATACATATATCTTTTTTTCCTTAAGTATTTTGATGATTTCTGCAAGCTAATCTCCAATTAACAGACACACTGTAGGCCCTATGGTTCTTCTAACCATACTCCTCCAAAGGGTAAAATCTTCAAATCTTCCCATTTGAAATACATTTGTAGGCTTAAGGAGCCATTAAGCCAGTGGGTTGTTACACTAGGTGAGTAAAAGGGGGAAGAAAGATACTATGACTGGTTTTAATAGAATTTCCATGTTCAAATAGATGTTGAGGAAGTAATTTCAGAAAAATATTAATTCATGTTGCATGTATTTGATTAAGGATTTAGAATCGCTAGTTACTTTTTCCTTAAATTTTACAAATTCCTAAAGGAAATAAAATTTTCTGATGTTAATGCTTGCTTGTTATGCAATAAAAAGGGAATCGCAAATCACCGTCAAATAAAATCAATTGTCCATTGCCATCAAAACAAATTCAACTATTGTTTATCTGCAGTTAAGTAAAATATAGGCTGGTTTGAACTTCAACAATAGGAAACCATTTTTCCTAAAGAATTTTTATCATGCATCTAAAACATTCCTGGATTCCACCTTTCTGCTTTCTGGACTTTTTTTTTTTTCAATAAGCAACTTGCATTTTAATGTCTTGTGAGCTCACATAACTGCAAGTATCATATTATAGTCCAATAGCCCAAAAACAAAATTGAAGTAATTTCAGATAAATCAAGAGATAAAGCTTTGATCAGCTAAGATAAACTGAAGATTTCCAAAAGGTTTCACTCTTAACAATTTCTAAATAACATGTGCTTAACCATAGAATCAGAGAAACATCCAGCATCCTGTATTTTAAGTAACTGTCAATTACCTCACTGAGAATGAGAACACCTTTCTTAGAATCTTGGCATGCCACAAACTCATAACTAACAAGGTTCATTCCATCCCTCAAAGAAGTTACCAGAGCTACGTCTGTAAAAGGGATAAAAAAAACAATTGCAGGAGGCAGAAAAGCAATTAGTTAGCATAACGAGATTTGTATATCTATACACAGTATCAAAGAAACCACAAACACGATTTGTATGACTGACGTATGACTGTTCCCACAAATCTTAGCATCATCACATTCCTAGCCAATGGCAGCACCCATACAGATGGCAGACTATTTTCATTTACCTTATCCCATTCTAGAAGCACCAATGCCACATGGCTGTTAAACAAGTAGCCATCTATGTCTTGTTTAGTAAGCTAGCATCTCACTTCTCAATTGTGTTTAAAAACTCTAAGTGGCATTATGCATAACCACCAACTTGAGCAGGCATCATTTCAAATTATTGTTTAGCTTATTTCAACTTGTCAGGCTTTAAAAATTTAGAGAATCAAGATGCATCCTTCTTCTCATTAACCATAGCACCGAGTGAAAACTTTTAGAAAGAAAAAGCCTAAAAAGGACCTGATATTATCAAATGGATGAAAATTGGAAAGGGAAGAGCTGTATGATCAGTGTTCAAGGACTCAAATATTCAGTATTTTTAAGAAACACTTGATTTATTAAGAACCCTGGAGGATTTGCTTTTAAGAAAGATTGCCCAGAACTAGGAATGGGGAACAGTGAACAAGGTGTTATGCCCTGTTGCAGCATTGCGATGTTTATGTCTAGAGAGGTGCATCAGATTTTTTTCAGGATCTACTTCTTGCTGCTACTTTGAATAAATTCTCATCTTGGCTTCTCCACTGATTTCATCTCCAAGAGGCTTGAGCATGTGTAACTTGTTGATGCCCTCAATTATTAAAGACATATTTACATTTTTGTTTTCTTTTTTGTTCTTCTTTCCCTCATTCCCAATCAGAGAGGGATGCCTAGTGCAACTTTCTAATTTCATTTTTCTCTTATTCTCCAGAAAATTCATCTTCCATCAAAAGAAAGGAAAACTAAAGCATGTAAAAGTAGAAAAAGTTCCATGAACAGAAAAAGGAAGCAACAATTGTATTTAGCTGAATGTATAGAGCTCTATCATTTCACAGGTAGCAATATATTGCAACAAATTTGTCTGAAAATTTGAGAAAAGCCAAAATAAGGAAATAAAGACTAACAGCCTTTGGAACTGCATTTGATAATGACCCTTAATGGCAGTAACCACTCTTCTAAATACTATAAATAAAATTGAAACAGCACTTAATATTGTAGAAACAACAGAAATGTTCTGATCCCAAAAAATGTAGTTCAAAATATAAAATTCAGAGGATGGAAGTACCAGTGACAGCATACAGTGCACATAATTCTTGAAAGTCAAGAGAACGATCCTGTGGATAAAGAACAAACTGCTTTAGTAACATTTCATCTTCTCCCTGTTCTATCTAACAACACTGGGTCATCAGAAACAGAATAGGAAAGCTTTGGTCATAATGCAAAGTAAAGCTCCTAACATTGGCCATATATGCAGCAGCCACCCATTTTAAGGGAGGCAAATCAATGTCCCTCAAGTATTTCTGGCAATTGGCATTTCTCCATGTTCCTTTCCTCCTATCCAACTCTCAAAGATGTTGACATAGAAAAAGGAACCTTCAATCTTTTTCCCTGCTGGCAGCAGCTTCGAGATAACTCCAACGTGAAGAATGCTCACCCTACCTCTAAGGATTGATAGTAAAGAATTTAATGACTGATAGGATGGATCACTCCAAACTGGGAATCAAAGAATTCATGGCCCCCTAAAGAGGGACAAGAAAGGTAGGCACTCCAGAGGAGCCAGCCCAGCTTGTTTAAGGAAGCTTTGCCTGAGCAGGCACACAGGTAAAGCTTTTGGCTCTAGAGAAGCTTAAGAAAAAATAACAAATTTTGACAATGTGCAAAGATGCCTAACCACTTTCTCATAGTTTTTTCCTTTTTTATTTTTGAGTAGAAATTCATAGAAGATGGATTAAGCTTTATGAGATGTGTTTTAGGCAACAGTAAGTGCAGCTTATGACAGACCATGGGCCCAAAGGAATAGGTAGAGATGTAAATAGGAGGAATCTCCACTTTTTGTTCCCTCTTTCTAATTCTCAGTTACTGTGAATGGCCAAACATTATTTTGGGATTGTCTCGTAGGACCAATCTACTTCACTGGTATTCCACATTTCAGTTAACATAGGGTGATGCAGAAATTTCAGTACTGCAATGAACATAAAAGAAAAAAAAAAGAAAACAGGACAAATAAATGGAATTTCAATACTTCATTAATCTCTACTCTAGTATGAACAGTCCTATAACTTACTTCCCAAGAATAGGAAGAGTATTCAACTATGCTTCAATGAATTTTATAATATTCGATGTTCATGGAATCTAATACATCACAATAAGGAACAGATGAAGATAAAGCAAATTGAAAATCATATGGCCCTGAAAATATCTATTACAAAGAGCTCATAAGTAAAAATATAATGGGTAACCACAGTCATTTATTAAGAAGTCAAAACCATACCAAGTGGTGTATCGGAACGGCAGTCAATGTTCCAAATCTTCCATTAATGCGCCCAACAATTTCATGGACCTGGCTCGTAAGCTTTTGATCTTTAATCTCACCATTTGAAAAAATGAAAAAATGAAAATCAATTTCTTGACTTGCAAAACAGTTTTATGGAAGTAACCAATAAGTACAAGAGAAGTGAAAAAAGGGGCTTAGAAGGGAGAAAATGGCAAAGTTAAGAGAGAATTACTGGACAATAGGGGAAGAGAAGCCAAAAGGGAGAGTAATAGAAGAAAGGAGCAAAACACAAACTCAAGCAACTACATACAAATAATGAGAGGCCTCCTTATAGGCACAAACAAAAGAAAAACTAAAAATAAGAAGTCTGAAGCAAAATAAAATTCCACAAAAGGACCATTAGTAATAAAAATCGTACTTGGGTCTTTTATCATTATCCCGTTCTCCTCAGGAAAGATTGGATGCTCATAACATATGTAACTGATAAGTGCATGTGAAATAGATTGTATGGCCATAATCAGGAGTAAAACACTAGAGTGCATCTCCACATCACTATCTTCTGTAGCTCCTAGTTTAGGAAAACAATAACACATGCAATCTGGAAGATTTTGCTAACTAAAGCATGGCAGAAGTGCTTAAGAGCCATAATTGCACTTTCAGATCCACAGCTTACATTTGGAGCTCTATTTTTGGCCCAAAAAAGTTATCAAGATTTGGCTAAAGAAATAGATTAAAAACACATTCATTTGAAGTGAAAACATATGAAAAAGCATTTTATGAGTAATAACACCAAGAATGTTAGGAAACATACACTCAGGAACATCTGTTCTTGTTGGCACGGCAATTTGCAGCAAGACAACTTTTTCACGCCAGTAAGATTTTTCCTCCAGAAACTTTTCAAATGCAAGAATTTTCTGGGGGATCCCCTTAATCATGTCAAGGCGATCAACACCTAACATTACCTGTAAATTCAGAAAAGTAAAAGCAGAATATAAGATGACTGAGGGTCTGAATAATTTTAAATGATCTACAATGAAAATGCTAGATATCTGATGAATGATGGAAATGACAAAACATTTGAGGTTTGGAGTTTAAGTGCCAAGAATAAGTGGAACATAACTATCAATGTGGAAGAAAGCAAAGCTGTACATTTAGGTGTTTACAAGCACCCACAAGACACATACAGGCACAAGAGGTTTAAGATTCACATATAATTTAGTCAAAGAACTCAGACAACCATGTGCTAGATAAAGCAGTCTTGCAACAGCCAAAGACACAGCAAAGCAAGTTATGCATTTATACTGAACTGGCTATTGATAATGCAGTATCACAAGTTTGCAATACTGCTGCATGTGCAAATTTAACCAAATTCAACCTGTTGGCCCATCAACTATCTTTATTAAGTCAGACTTTATAATGGAACAAACCAGAATGCAATGAGTGCAACCTGGTGCATGGCACATGAATGAAAAATTCCAAAACCACCACATCCTGCAACAAGAGGACATTGGCAATTTTTCATTCTCAATAATGCATATTTCCTATCCCTTTTCACCATTATAGAAAACGATATGGAACAATGGGTCATTTCACAACAGTAACAACATCAGCCCTATAATATGTGCCATGGAGTTGTTGTAACTTATGCCCAATATGTATTGCTCTTTCTCAGTTTCAGTAATGTGTTACTGGATATAGAATCCTCAGTCTCAGTTTCTACAACAGCTAAGCAGTTAGACAACTTCCCAAAAAAACAATAGAAGGATAAATGGCTTGAGGGACAGCACCAACCCAAACAGGAAAATAAGTCAATCCTTAATAGTCATCAGATATTGTTTGTCAGAAAGAACCTGCATATTCATATTTGTAAACAATGAAAGAAGCCTTTCACTACAAAGATTCTCTAAATTTTTGGGCAGAGAAAAGTTAATGAGAAACAAACATAAAATGTCTAGGAAAAACATCAATTTAAGCTAGAGATAATAATAATAGTAGTAGAAAAATAATGCCAACAACAGCCTTGGACAGAATTTACCGCCCAATTGGGGCTGCATTCCCAAACAACCTGACTCGCACACAGCGCCTCGTGGTGCAACAGTGTCCAGGCACAATGGGGCTCTCACCCTCTCTGGCACCCCCTTCCAGGGGACTTGGGCCTGGTCCATTACTGAGGACACTTAATTGGCAACAATAATATGTTTTTGTTTTCTATTTTATATTTTCTAGTTTTATTTAGCACCATGCTTAATGGGTCATTTTGTTTAAAATGATTTTTCCTGCATGGAATATGAGTTCATATGATCTATACAAATGGAACTGTAGATTCACTAATAATGGTAGCATAGGAGAAAAATTCGGATGTTCTTTCACAAGTTCCTAGAATTGACTAGAAAATAAGCTTACGGTGATTTGATCACCCTTTTGCTCTCTTTTAAATTCCTATGGATTAAGAATTTGCTAATCTTACACTGATTATTGAATTAAAGATTCAAGTAACACAAGTACATTTCTCAAAACATCAACTCAGCACAACAGCTTGCCTCCATACTCAAGTCCATTACCTTTCTGCCTGCAAATCTATCCTTCAAATTTTTGATGTGCACCTGAACTTGAGGGACCTCAAGAGCTCTTCTGAATCGTGCCGAATCTATCCCTATAGGAAACTGATTTGACAAGAAGTCAAAAGAGCATCACTGGTACATACCAATGGCAACATGTTGCTTGTTTGAGGAAATATGTTCAAATTTTTCCATGCTTCATGTAACATCAAAAGGAGTGAATTCAAGAAACAAGACATGGCTACTCAAATCAACATTTTTATTCAAACATACTGCAGTAACTCGAGTCAACTTCCCCTGATCCTCAACTCCTTCAGGTGTGCCCTCTAATCCAAGAATGCGTGTACAAGCACTAACAAAGTGCCTTGCATAGTCATAGGTATGAAATCTGGAAAATAAAATTGAAATTTTCAGAGTGTTGCAACATACATGATACAATGATAAAAGAAAGATTAAACAAACAGTGCAAAAGTTTCTGATAATTGAAATGTGCAAGTGGACACAAGAAAAGAATATGCAACTCAATTAATAATGGAATTCATACACATGGATAATCTCCTCAAACATTCATGAGCAACAGTAAAACTGAGAATTTTGTCCCACCCCACAGAAAAAACCACTGTGAAAATCAGTAACCAAAAGCAGCATCCAAATCAACCATTCCAACTCTCAAATGTGATTAAAATCCATATTGCTGCATTTCCATTTACAAAAACCTAAAAGTGAAATTTACTTTTCTAAACACAAAGTTGCAACTAGTCCATGAAAATGGAAAGAAACAAAGGCTTCACCTTCAAATAATATTTGGAATCTATGATTCAACTAAAGTTTTTTCTAAACTACTCATAAAGCAGCAAAAGAATGCAAACTAGGATGAATTTTAATTGATAGTGCATTAACATGCAAATTCCAGAAAACACGCAAGCATCTCCTTTCTCTGTTGTCTGGAATGTTTCATGAATTCCCAATGCCTAAGCTGCAATGCAACCTTCACTCATGTCCTCACATTTGCATGAAGGACACTTACAAATAATCCAATCAAGAATAATTACAGACAAGAAGATTGTCCTCATCTCAGAAGACAACTTGAACAAGAGGTTCTTTTCAATGGTGGATTCTACACAAGTTCTTTACATTTGACCAAATTATATTTTCCATTTCTCAGTGCAATTTTTAATAGATTAAATGGAATACAAAATTATAACATTGGAGCTCACCCAACTAAGTCGGCAGAAAGAACTGAACGAAGTAGCTTTGATCGAGATGGCAGGGTTCTATGGATTTCAGATGAAGGAAATGGTGTATGAAGGAACCAGCCAACCTTCATATTGTTGTTGTATTTCTTCAAGTATTTAGGGAGGAACATCAGATGATAATCATGGCACCAGACAACATCACCCTCTTCATAGTACCGATTCACCACGTCGGCAAACATTTTATTAGCCTTCTTATATGCTACAAACTGAGACTCAAAACTTCTGGTTGTGGCAAGGCGATCTTCCTGTGGAAGCCCAAGGTAGTGAAAGAGAGGCCACAGTATGTTGTTGCAGTAGCCATTGTAATATTGATGAACTATCTCTTCATCAAGGAATACTGGTATGCATCTCTAAAATAAATGAAGGCAAGAAGAGATCAGCAGGCCTAGAAAATAGAGATGTGTCTCATAGAAAAAATTGTACATATAAAAGCTCTCAATGTCAAGAAAACTGAAGAATTGAAAAACTAAACAAACAATAAATCTGAAAAGGATTCAAATTTCTTAAAGGTTCAGGAACTACATACCATCTCAGCCAAAGCTTTAGTCAAAGCCTTCTGGCCAACCTCATCTGGCACATTGACACCAGCCCAACCAATCCATCTTGCCTCAAACTCTTTAACACCTTTGATAACATCATCCAAAATCCATCAGGTCCTTCATTGTAAGATGAAGAAGCAAATGTTCAACTGTAACATAATGCATCAGAATAGAAAGACATGAAAACAGGAGATACATATGCCTAGAAAATCCAAATGACAAATTCCAAGCAGAAGAGCACAACTTGATTAAATAAAGACTTTAGTTAGCCAGTCAGTGTCAGCTTAGTGAATCAACTTTTAGGCTTACTCCCTGTTTAGTGTCATAATTTAATAGCAAACAGTAAAGTGAACAAACATCACACAACGAATATCTAAATGGCTCACCTAGAAGAGCACTGACAAGGCCTCCAGCACTTATCTCCAAAGACCATGAATCTTCTCCTTTTCTAACTGCAGACACAGGTAATCTGTTAGCAACCACCAACAGCCGTTGCTGTAAAGGTCTCCCATCCTGCTCATCATATCCCTCTGCATTTGCTCTTACAGCAGCAGCTGTGGCTTCCAAGGATGGTTCAAGTGAAGCCCTGCTGCTTTTCCTTGGCTCTTCGTCTATCAAGAGCCTTTCAACGTGATCAGGGGAAGGGGTAGATCTACCGTTGTACTGATTTCTAGGCATATGCTCACTCTAGGACCCGACTCCAATTACCAAATGTATGAACTTCTGGTACTATTAAACAATTTTATGCCCTGCATTGTGTTCAAAGAATGTAGCACGATTCTTCAATAAGCACTATAAGCCACACAATACTCTTAATCTTCCAAACTGGTAATAACACCAATAAAGCATATACATATAGGCACTGACAAATTTTGAAAAAGAAAAAGAGTAAAAAACATATTTCTACAGAAGTAGATAACTTAATCACCAGTGAGTTTGAAAGGCACGATCACCTTTGGCATATCTATCCCAAAAGAGAAAAGGATAAACATAAAGAATGGAATCCACAGAATTGCAAGAGGCAATAAAAAACAAATGGGGTCTACACAAAATCCCTGTCACTCCAAGCACACAATTTTAAGAACCCACGTTCCCAATTGTTTCTCGCATATCAAAAACAGCATTACCAACTTCATCCAAGTCCATGAAAAAAAAAAGAAAAAAAAACAGAGATAAAAGAAGAGAATTGACAGATTGCCAAAAAGCAAAGCTGCAGAACTTAACTCACATTGCATGAAAAGAACATGCTAGAACTAGGACTTCAAAGAAAAAAAAATCAACTAACTAAATAGCGTTTGAAAGTCCTGTTCTTCGTCAACCTACCAGTACCAAAAGCAAGAACAAGAAGAAATCATCAATAACCCACTTACAAAAAGGAGGCGGCTCACAAGAATGGGCTTGGCCACCAGCAGTGCTCACATGAACATGAAGCAAGACCCAAACTTTGCGCTAGAAAACAGCGATTTTCCCCTGAATTTTGAATTTTTGGGAGATGGGTCTATCTATTCTGGACTTCAAAAAGGGGCAACGAAAAAAAAAGTTAGAAAAAGGAAGCGGCAGCACAATCTTCGTGCCAGTAAGACCAAAACAATACGGTACACAAAGCCACAAAGCCATGCAGCGACTCCAGAAAGACTTTGTTCTTTTAAATATAGAAAGTAATTTATTTTACCTGACAATAGTTCCAAAACTGAAATTTTAATTAAGACTTAATTATGCAGCAAATCAATGAAAATTTTGTAGTTTATCTAATAATTTATGTAATATATTTGTTAAATTTTATTAATTTTTATTAAATTATATTATTTAATATATATTTATTAAATTAATGTCATTAAAATTTTTTATTTATTAAATATAAAAATTTTAGAATGATAATTACGTTAACTAATATATATATGTATATATATAGATATATAGTTTTTAGCATTACATCGTTACATTTTTTGAAAGAAAAAATAGTAATTATTAAAATTTTATAACATATAAAAAAGAAATAAATAAGAAATTATATATGAATTTATCGTCCTCATTAATTATAATTAATTGTTTATATAATAATTAATTCTAATAAATAATTTTAATGAACATATATTTAATTTTGTATTTATTTTAAGTAGTTTCGTGACCATTTTTTTTTATAACAATAATAATAAAGAAAAAAATAACTCGAAGAATTTTTTTTTTTTTTGTTTAATTGGGCGGTAGATTCTCTGATGACCATTGGAGTACGGTCCCTGTCCTTTTTCATTTGATTTTTTCTAATTAATATCATTTTGGCTGGCATCCTTTTTCTGCAGTCAATGCATTCTGGCTTTGGTTGTGGGCCAGTTGGCGCTATATTGGTATTGAATAATATTAAATATTAAGAAAATATTTTATTAATTTAAAATAAAATATTATTTTATTAATAAAAATTATTTATGTTAATAAAAATATTATTTTTATGATAAATTAAAATTTTTAAAGTAATATTTAAGATTATTTATCGTTATTTTATTATTTTTGTTTTCAATTCAAAACAATACCAAATACGTTATGTTCGCGTGCCAATCCGATCTACTCTGTGTTGGGTACCGAGTCATTCAAACGTCCAATCCTTTTGAATTTCATAATCCATCAAATTTCAAATTAATTAAATTTAAAATTTATTGACTTTTAGATATATTGAATTGAATATTTTGATTGGAATAGTTCAAATTTCAAATGAGTTTTGAATCAATTCAACAAGTTATTGTTCAACGATATTGAATATTGATATTATTAAAAAAATAATTTAATATAAAAAATTAGACCAAAATTTTAATGTTAATTTTAAAATATTTGGATTTCACAATGTACATAATAATTTTTTTGTAATCAAACATAACATACAATTAATTGGTAAAAGAAACATTATAAATTAATGTGTATATTATTGCACTATTTAGGTTGAATAATTAGATGGATATTATTTTACAGTAAGTATATACCATATATTTGATTAGATTTGAAGAAAATTTAATTAAAAATAGAATTATGTCATAATTTTGAAAAAAAAAATTACTACAATTATCTCTGAGATGCTCAATCTAAGACCAATCGAACAACAAAAGTAACAAAACTGTCAATTATAATAGCAAAATACAATTATAAAATTAGATCGAGAGGTCATGATTAGCTAGTCACCCAAGATAATTAAAGTTGCGAGAAATTTCTAAAGTTGCAATTGAGTAGCAATAATTTTACCAATTTCAGGCCTTATCTCACAATAGTGTTACAAATTTTACCATTTAAAAGCACTTGGGCATTGAATAATTGATATTTAATATATCTACACGAACAAACCATATGATATGATATCTCAAATATCTAGAGAATAGTTAAGATTATAGTTATCATTCATACATAAAATAAAAAACAAATTAAAGTTTCAAATCAAAATAAAAAAAATATTTTAAATTTTTATTTTTTATTATAAAAAATTATAGTTTCGAGTCAATTTTTCCTTAGATTTGCTTAAGCGACCATGGATGCCACGTTTTATGGGGTTTGAGTTATTCATATTTTGATTTTGATTTTGATTTTTTTTTCTTTTTTGTAAATATGGATTATTTTGGTTATGAGTTAATCATGTTTTAAGTTAATTGAATTTCTAGTCAATTTTATTTTAAATTATTTAATTTTTATGTTATTTTAATTCCGAATGCTTTGACTAACTAATAGGCCGTTGACTTATTCAGTACATATTGATTTGGCTGAGTCAATTTTTGAACAGACTCTTTTTATCTTTTTAGTTGGATTAAAATTTTCTCTGTTTCTATTTTTTTTTTCCCAAGAAATTTATTTATTTGAGCTGTTTTTTTTTTCTCTCTCTCCATTTTACTAAATCCTCTGCTACCCGCACCATTGTTCAAATTTAAGGATTCTTTTATTATTTTTTGAACCCCCCCCCCCCCAAAAAAAAGAAAAAACCCAAGAATGGTGTCTCACAAGAG
Source organism: Ceriops tagal (assembly GCA_021533255.1). Lineage (NCBI taxonomy): Eukaryota > Viridiplantae > Streptophyta > Magnoliopsida > Malpighiales > Rhizophoraceae > Ceriops > Ceriops tagal. The sequence goes on along the minus strand of CM038600.1, from coordinate 823,090 downwards.
AATTACACTAAATTTACATTATACGGTAAATTGAGTCATTACCTTAAATTTACAGAGAAATAAACTTTATAATATACAATAAGAATTATCAACTACTTTCAAAATTATACCATTATAAATATTACACACAAAGTTTGTCACATGTATAATATGCGATTACTTGTTCTGTTTACCAGCATAGAAATGGAAATTAAGAATGATATGCATCTCTCTCTCTCTCTCTCTCTATTTTTTTTTTTTTTTTTGGTCCAAATATCACCTTTTCTCTACGACATTCTTTTATGTCATTTTCTCGTTGCACACTATTTTCTTTGCTCTTTTTTTTTTTTCGTTTTGTTTTTTGTCCTATAAATTTATACACTCACCCTCTTGACAATTTTCTTTTTATTTTATTTCATATAAACTTATTCAAGCTAAAGGTCGGATAAAATTTGTAATTATTGAATATTTTTCCTGCAACTTCTTTGAAGCTAGTAGCTATATGTATGTATTATAGTCATGGCCGTGCACAACATAGAAATATCTAAAAGTTAATAATAATAATAACAATAAAATCTCTTTTAATTTGAATGAAAAGTGAAGTATTGAAAAGCGGAAAAAGTAGGGGATAAAGGGCCAAAGGAAATCGTACAAAAACCAGATATTGACAGGAAGGACTGCCCCACTGCACCTTTGGTTCTTTGCTCTGCAAAGTGAAGGGGCACGGCACGTTGATTTCCTTCCTTTTTTTTATTTATTTATTTTTGGGGGGGGGGGGGGGGTGGGGGTGGGGGGGGGGAACCGAAAGGGCAAAGTGGATTTCATTTTCACATTATTGCTGAGGTCACCGAGGCGGTAGCGTATCCCATATGGGATTCTAGTGGAAGAGCCACCCCGTGAGTTTGCCGTTGGCACACAGACGCACAGCAGGCCCTGGTGATTCTAGTCAAAATTTTCTGACCTACGATTGGTTCAACTGTTTAGGGTTGTTCTCGTGTTACTGACCTAGACTTTGTATTCTTGTGTTGCCGACTGTTGCTTATTGCTGTCAAGAAACCATTTAATCTTCTGGGGTTTGATTAGTTTTTAATTAACGTGTTATTAGGAGTTTAATTCACCTTTTTGCCTGCATTCCTCGTTGCTTTTTATAATGACTTGAGCTTAATCAGTTTAACCGAGTATTAATAAAGTCTAACACATGTATTTGGCTCGTTCCTCTTAATTTCATAGTATCACGTATTGGTCGGACTAATAACAAGTTAAAGAATATAAAATTTTATGTTAATAAATTATAAAAGTTTGATATGATTTATAATATTTATGAGTTTTACCGTTTATAACTTTGTAAGTTATCATTTTACAATTATTTATAATTAATGTTACCAGTTTCTTTTTTTTTAGTGCTAATAAATAATTAAAAAAATATATTTAATAAATTTATTATTTAAAGTTGTTATAGAGTTGCGATGTCTGAAGTTCGGAAACAATAAGAGTCAAAATTTTATCTAATTTTGTTTTTCTATTTTTATTTTTTATAATGGGTGCCTGAAGAAAGGAGATATTTTATTTTTTAAAATTTAATCCTTTTTAAAAAAATTGATAATAATAATAATAATTATCAATGCTTACCATTCAAAAGGGGAAAAAAAATAAAAGGGAAATATCGGACAAGGAGCAATAAAAAAAAAAAACATGTTAGGTTATGTTAATAGGTGTTTAATCTAATGTGCAAGTTAATAAGTATTTAATTAACGAATTAAGATAAATATATTATCTTTGGTAGTTGAATCCAAAAAAAACGAGGGTTTCTACTTATCAATTACTATGAAGCATTAAAATGCATATTCATTACTATTTGATGAGTTGTTATTGGAAGAGTTGTATCAAAAGTAAAGTACCTCTCAAGAATGGCATTTATAAAACAAAAAAATAAAAATAAATAAATAAATTATCAAGCATCAAAACAGCATACACTTCATAAGCTTTCACCTCTGGCGAAAGAGGCAGATTTCGTTAATTATTGTCAAGAATGTCTCAAATCCTACAGACAAATAGGTTTATAGAATCATTTTCACACATACACTCCATGAGCTTTGCAAGCAATAATATTGATGTCATTTCATAACAAAAGAATTTAGGAGTAGGATTTTTCGGTGTAAGATGTGACTAAAATTTGAACAGCTATAATTTTACCATATGGTCTCAATATTGAAAGAAGAAGAAGAAGAAAAAGGAAAAGAAAGCATATGTAATCGAGTGATTACTCTAGAGTGTCATTGAACAAGTAATCGAGTATTGAAGTAGATATTTTACCTTTTACAAGCAAGCGAAAGGAATCAAGGCCCTTGAATCTTCGTTTTCCCCTCTTCTCTGCCTGACGTTGGTTTTCAATCAAGCATCAAATGTCCAAGCTACACAAGGAGAGAAATAGCAGTGTGCATTACACAAAAGAGAAGGGAAGAGGAATGGGGTTGGGTTGGGGGGGGGGGGAGAAAAGGAGACTTTGGTTAATTTACGTAAGGAAACAAAAAGTTGGGGTTGGGGTTGGTGGGGGGGGGGGAGGGAGGGAGAATTTTATTCTGGAACACACATGGCACCGCCAATCAGCCATGCTTTTTCTGGACAGGAACCACAAACAGAGAAAGACTGACTTTGTGATAGTAGTACGTGAGATGGGTGTGAGTGGAGTGTCACTTTTTGTACATATTCTTTGTTAATTTTTTTGCTAGGGAATTTTGTTTCTTCCTCTTTCCTACTCCTTTCTCCCAAATTTTCCATTAAATTCTTCACAAATGTTAAGAAGACACACACAAAAAAAAAAAAAAAAGAAGAAGACGTAGACATGAATACAAATATATAATTAAAATTAATAATTATAATAATTAATATATATATAATGATCAATAATTATTATTATGATTAAAAAATGATATTAATTTATTTACAATCCTGCATCTGTTTTTTAACGTTTTTGTTCTGAATTAACTCTTATGTCTTCTGTACTATACAAGTATATAGTAAATTTTACCTCTTATTTTGGTCAATTCTTTTTATAATATATATATATGTATATATATTATTGAACACCGAGTAGACAGTGAGGTGAATAACGAGGGGCATTTTCTTTCTTTTTCCGTAAAGTTGGCATCTTTCCTCCATATTGTCCTTTTAACTAAATTATGCTATTTTATCATTTAACATTCCTAACTTGTTTAGTTTTGTATTCTAAGTGAAATTTGTATTCTATATTATAATAATAATAATAATAATAATAATAATAGTAATAATAACAGTGTTATTCTCTTGTTAGCTCAACTGGAGGCCGTTTCTTTTATTATTTAAATGTGAAAATGGGGGGGCAGAGAGACCATGGTTTGCTTCTTTTTATGCCTGAGCGTATCGTATCTCATTCATTCTTGTCTTGGGCTGTCACAATACATAAGCTGACATTATTGTACAGACCCTCGAAGCTTTTCTTCATCCTTTTTTTTTTTTTTTTTTTTTTTTTGGTTCCTTTTCTTCTTGGACTGCGTTATATAATTGGCACTCTCTCCCTCCCTGCCTTTGCACAAAGCACATGTCCATTCACTTTTTTTTTTGTTCGAGATTCCAATTTCATTCCCATCAATGAATTCTTTATATCCATATGTGTGTGTGTGCGCTCCTTGAAGTAATTAAGTAAAAGTTTTCTTTTCGCATGAAGAGGAATTACTTTTCATTAATTATTGTTTAATCCATACAATTTTATTTTTTTTAAAAAAAAATTATTAAGTTAAGTATGGATGATTAGTTAATTTGCCAAAAAAAAAAGAAAAATAAAATAAAAAATTATTTACACTATATCAAGATTTGCGTCTTGAATAAACTTCAATTAGATGAGTGGGTAGAGAGAGAAAAAGATGGCTGGTTGAGAGGCCAGGCAGGAGAGAGAGAGAGAGAGAGAGATGTGAGCCACCTCATAGGTTAATGGTCAAGATAACAAAACACCAACTATGACAATGTTTCAATTGCATGATTTAAAAGTTTTTGATCCAGATTGGAAAACGAAAACAAAAACCAAAACATAAATTATTAAGTAATAATTGACTGGCATATGGACTAATTCCTAAATTTTATAATTATCTAAGAGAACCCGAAAAGAAAAATTCTTAAAATCATGAATTGAGAGAGAGATTTTGGGATGAAAATATGTGAAAAGACACAAATTAAAATTGGACCCACGGAAGGGGACAGAATAAAAAAAGACAAAAGGATTTGATTTGAAGAGATCACGTTGCATGCACGTAGCAATCCCCTTTAGGCCTTTTTCTTTTTCTTTTTCTTTTTATTCCATGTACCGTATCGAAGGCTTCATCCTTTTTTTCTTTTTGCCTTTTTTTTTTTCAAAAAAAAAAAACATTTTTAAATATATATCAATAAATTTAAAATTCGACACCACGCATTCAACATAGAATTTTATTTTATTTTATTTTATATTTTAAAAAAGAGTGATAGTAAAAAATACATTAAATTACAAATTAAACTAATAATTTAAATAATGGTCTAATTCAATTTACAGGACGTTATCGTCATCATCATTTCACAATGTCTTTTTCTAAAGCCACACAAACCAAAAAAAAAAAAAAAAAAAAAGGTGACCTGACCTGACCTTATCTATCTAGTGAAAGCAGCCACCAGAATTTTCATTACTAATTTAGTCCAGCCATGTCACAACAAATAAAAAGTGTCAATATGACACTAAAACATATATATATATTAAATTCAGTTATGCGATGTTAGGAAATGGTCCGCGTCGAATATCGATTGAGAGAGAGAGAGAACATGAAAGGAACAGAGTGCTTAAGAGAGAGAGAGAGAGAGATCAAATTGATGAATAGATAGATACAGAAAAAAAAATAAAAATAAAAATAAAGAATCGAAAATTGACTTAATGAGAGAAACTATTAATCTATTCATCCTAAACAATTTTTATATTTTTTTTTTGTTTCATTTATTGACATATCTTTAACCGGGTGTCCAAATAGTATAACTCCTTTTCAAAGTAGTCAAATTAAATTCTAATTTATAAATTACAAAGATGCATAAATGATGGGAATTAAAATTATATAACAAAGGGAGTTTGTGTCAAGATTCCAATGCTTTTTTTTTTAAAAAAAAAAAAAAATTTAATTTTAATACCAAATGCAATAGTATCATCAAATCCCGACGTTCATTTCGAAGCGCTGGAATCTCACATTGAGACAATTTTATACAAATTCTCTGCTAGGTGCTGGTAGGGCTAGTAGCTATTTTGGTCTTCACTTACTTGTTGAAGTGAAGACCACAAAAGTTTGTTGATTACAATCGTTGACTTGACTGCTTCATAAAAAATAATGACGCATTTAGATATTGCTGTAATTCACTTGCTGCTGGAGAAACCCAAAAAAAAAAAAAAGAGTGAAAAGTTTCCTACTCAATTATCCTGTCATTTTCTTTGAACCAAGACTACCATGGCATTGTTTATGGCCGAATTAATGATTAAAACATACATTAATTGAGGTTACCAATTAGTCAGACAATTCTCCAGCTGCCCTTCCCTGCAACAATAAATTTGAAAACCCCCCACAAGACGAAGGAGAAAAAAATAAATGGAAGAAACAAACCGAACAAAAGAAAAACCCTTTCTTTGTTCTTTGTTCTTTTCTTGTTAGTATGGCGTATATAAAAAGATAGGCTGAGTGGATACTCACTTGAGTGGCTCCTAATAGATTCTCACCCTTAGACGCTGCGTTCCCCCCCCCCCCATGAGAGAGCGTGACCACTTTGCAGATGACAGCAAAAGAATCTCCAATTTCATGATTCCTTTCCTTTCTAGACGCACCAACGGATGCGTTGGATGTGTGGAGTTCGTGTGTAGTCATCTAGTCCACAAATATACAGTAACCCTGGGCGCCCCCCCTTTTTTTTTTGCATTTTTCCTTTTGTCCTAAAAACGCTAACCTAACCACCCCCTCGCTCGACATGGTCTATGGTCTAGTGGTTGAAGCATTCATTTGTACCATGAAAGTTACAGGTCCAAATTCTTACCAAAACTTTCGGTGGGAGTAACTAATAACCCTTAATTAACTACTTTACTTCCTAAATTTAGTGTAATGACTTAACCCCTCGTGCCACTATTTGTTCATATCCGTGCAGTCCACCGAAAAGTCACGAAAATACCATTACCTGGAGAAATGATATGATAGGTTAGGTTGACCATATACCCATAAAGCTAATAACATGTAAATTTCTCGTCGTATCTAGCATTTTAAGATTTAGTTTCCTGGTATGTTTGGAATGGTTTAGCCTAGACACCACATAAAATAAATAAGATTTTCATCGAATAGCTGGTTTATATATAATCAGAATCAAACAATAAGAGTCTTTTGAAGGGACCAAGAGTAACGTGCAGTTCTCTAGACACAAGTGATCATCCAAGGGAAAAAACAGGAAAGAAAAGGTTGGGGGGGGGGGCTAGTGGGGGAGGGGGGAATGTGGCCAATTAATTAATTGTTTATTAGGTGGAAAATTTTGAATAACGGTGGGGCACTGGCATTAGTGTTTCCTTCTTCTTCTCCTCCTCTCCAACGCATGGAGACATTCGTGGTGTAGTGGGAGAATCTGATTCTTCTGTCCAGAATCCCACCACCCCCACCCCCACTAAGTTGTGCCTTGTTTGTTCTAAGTTGTGCGAATAGATAAGAGTACTACTGTTGTCAAGGGGCATGCCAGCAAAGATTTCGGATTTTAATCCCACGAAAGATTATGTATTTATAAGAATAAAATATATATATATTCTTATTCTACAGCTCAAGATCCAATAAGCCCCAATACTCCGTAAATCCATGTTCTCTGAAGTATATGTTTTGGGTCCTTTACGCAACGTTCAATTTGGGTTGTGGGTATATAATTAAGGAATCTGACTACTTTGGGGTTAGCAGGTTATCTGAAACCATGATAGACAATAAGAGGGTTTTTCGTTTATGGGTAATTGTGAAATTTCAAATGATTTGAGTAGCCAATAATTAATTAATTAATTAAGTTAATTACAATTATACTCATTTTGGAGCTTCAACCTGAAGTTAGTTATACTGGAGGAGAAATTGACACCTATGAAGTAATCAGAAGTCAACCAGACCCAGACTTTGACTCTGCAAAAGAGAGTGACACTGATGATAAGCCGGATGATCACATGGATGATGATGATGATGATCTACTAACGGATGATGAGTACCATATGGATCAAGGAGGAAAAAGAAAGGTTTTAAGATTTCGAGAGCATTCGGATATAAGGCTTGCCAAGAACTACCTCTGGTATGGGCCCAAAAGGACTGCCAGCATTCCCAATAATGATGTTGATGAAGGAAAAAGCTAATTATGTTGGATCGGTTAATCAGTATGGGGATCCTAATGTTGAAGTTTAACACTCTCGTTAGCAGTGAGGTCGATGACATGGAAATTCCAACTAAGAGAATGAGAAGAAGTAAAAGTACAGAGTCTTTGAGCCAACTTGTGAGTACAAAAGCCTTGAATTTACCAGTATGATGAGGCTTGAGGGTCCGATAAAATTTAAGGAGAGCATTCAAAGACATGTTATTATTAATAGCTATGCCATCACATGGAAGAAAATTAGTTGCCAAAAATGGAGGTTGCGTGTGCCCAAGGCTGTGCATGGAGGATTCAATGTTGTACGCTACCACTCCTGATTTTTGGCAAAATGAAGTAAATTGGAATTGACATGTATTCTTATTGTTTTGCTGCCGCAAGAATACCACATGCTATTAAATTACATCAATTACACTTAGCCACGTTCTATCAGACATCATCAACCTCATACCCTACTCATTTGTTAACTCTCTCATCCCCAATTCAGCTGAAAAATAATAATTATTAATAATAATGATGACTCAACCATGTCTTACGTAATTGCATTGCTCTTATCAGTTCTTTAAAGCCCCTTTTGACAATTTCTAACCAACACGGCAACTGTTTATAAAAGACACTTTTAGTTCATTGAATTATGGACATTTTAAGCTTCTTCAATGAAAAACTGTAATCAACTAGCAGTCAAGACATTCTAAAATTATAGACATAAAGAGGAAATTTGCTACTACACCTTTACTAATTGAAAGAAGAGCTAATCATCCAAAACAGAAACCATGACATTAGTGAGGAATGAGGAGAGATCCATCAACCTTGCATCACAACATCATGACATATCAAGTAAGAAAATGGGGATATGTACAATTAGCCACACTTTTAAAATAAAATAAGAAGCTAAAGACAGCACATACCACGGACAGTTAACGTGATTCGACATAACCAGCTTGTGAAGAGGATGGATTGTTATCTGCTAGAATTGGATCATCGATTAGACATTGCAGATGAAGTACGGATATGTCAAATACAAAAACAAGATATAAGGATAATGTGCACACCTTCTGATTCCACTTGCAACCAATCCCGTGCACATATGAGAGCCTGACGAGTGTCAGGACTTAGTGAGCTATGATAACTATCAAGAACTCTGCCTCCAAGACTGAACCCTGATTCTGGTGCAGCATTTGACATTGGAGTCCCGAGGACATCACGAGCCATCATAGACAATATAGGGTACCTTGGTGTGTGGACTTTCCACCAATTTAAAATGTCAAAGTCACCACCGTTTCGAGGAAAAACTGGTTCATCTAAATACTTGTCCAGATCAGATATTGCCGTTTGAGTTTGAGAAGTCTCATGAAGGAATTTGTCAAATCCCTTTAACCTATCCCTACAATCAGCACTAGTACCAGGCAAACTGCTGCCAGGCAATGCCGAACCTTGATCCACCATTGTTGAGCAGATAGAGTACACGTTAAAAAGTTCCTTAATACCATCAGAAACTTCTTTTATTCGATCCAGGGCAGTACTACCATAAATCTGGGAATAGTAATACTCCACCAACTTCAGCTTGAATCGTGGATCTATGACAGCTGCTACTGCCAATGCCAAACTACACTTGGTCCAATAATCATCAAACTTAGTTTTCATCTTCAATGCCATGGAACTAAGGAAATTGTCAGGACTCTTGCACAATTCAATTAATTTGATGTGGACATGACAAATTTCAGAAAAGTACATATTTGCAGTTGGACTTTTTTTCCCAGAAAAAGAATTCGTGATCTCAACAAAAAGCCTCAAGTGATCTTTTATTGACTCTGCCCATTTCCATTCGGTATCAGTTAAAACTGATGTATAGGCTGGATCATGCTCTTGCATGAGACAAAATGCACCCTTGTACTCCAATGCAGTTTCAAGCATGGTGTATGTTGAGTTCCATCGGACTGAGGAATCAAGAACCAAGTTCTTTTGGCCATTGATTCCAACTTGCTGGACGATTTCATTGAACTTCCCTTGAGTTACCTGGGAACTTTTGACATATCTAATGCTTCCTTGAATCTTTTGGGTCACATCTTGAAGCGCCTCTGTGGCATCTTGAGCGATCAAATTTAGAACATGTGCAGCAGAACGTACATCAAATAATTGACCATTACCAAAAAGAGGCCTGCTTTGTGCTATTTGATCCTTAATTCTAAGGACAATATTATCATCTGTAGAAGAATCATCAAATGTCATGGCAAACAACTTACATTCAATGCCCCACTCCATTAGACACTTAATGATCACTTCTGAAAGCATATCATCAGTATGAGAAGAATCTAATGTCACAAAGTTCAGAATCTTCTGCTGTAATTTCCAATTCTCGTCAACGTAGTGTGCTATCAAACACAAGAATTCAGCATTTTCTGGAGAGGACCACATTTCAACAGCAAGGTTTACTCTTCCATGGAAGTCATTTATCGTCTCATAAACCTTCTGTTTCTCTTTCATGTAGATTTCAATACAGGAGAGTTCAATCGAGCTACTTGGCACAACTTCAAACAAAGGCTGAAGATTCTTGACAAATATCTTGAAACCAATATGCTCAACCATGGCTAATGGATAACTGTGCAATATTATCATGCGTGCAAGATCAAGCTGACTCCGCCCTTGATCATACCTACTGCTTCCAATACCAATAACTTCATCTCTTCTTGGTTCCTGATCATACTTTATAATCGTGGGCTTAATATATTCATCTTTTCTTTGTCCTTCATCATAGCTGACATTAACATTTGTAAGGCTAAGGGGAGTTTCCCTTTTCCTTCTCTTTGCTGCAAGTAGCTGTGAAACGTCATAGTTTAATCTCTTCAAACATCGCATCAGGTGATTTCTGAGATGTGTTGTTCCACTATTACTTGATCCACTGAGTTTCTTGTTACAATGTACACAAACAGCATAACAAATGTCAGCCTTTCGAACTCTTTCAAAGTGATCCCATACAATGGAAGTCAACCTCTTTGGTTTTTTGGTAGCTGAGTCAGTCGATACTTCCATTGCATACATTCGATGGAGCAACCCTCTGCATATTACAAAAATCAAGAGGGAAAAAAAAATGATAATTTACAATTTGATGCAAAAATGTGTGCTGCTAGCAATTTCTGCAATGTTAATTACGTTGAGGTCATCAAATCTTCGCATATCAATCACATTTACCAAATATTACTCGACAAAATAAGATCACAAAAATCCGAAGAGGCCAAGATGCAGCCTATAAATACCAATTGCATTCCACATCGAAACTTGCTTCAATAAACCGAACAGTCTTGTAGCCTTACCCAAGTATGGTAGATATAGGACTTGTTATAGTTGAGAAATTTCTGTTATAAAGTGATCTAAAATATTTAAAAAAATCGTCTCTTTTTCACTTTTGTTTTTTCTTATCAGCAGAAATTTATAAACCCTAGAATTCTCTCACATTTCTTTTTGTATTCCACTTTCCCTGTCAATCACGCGCGAAAACAATCATTCCCAGATAAAACCAAACCAAAAGTGAACAACTGTGAGTCTAGTGGGTCTAACCAGTCCCACAAGATGCAACCTTCTAACAAAATTAGCTGCACACAATAGCCCAAAAAGAAACAAAAACAAGAAAAAATGATTCGAATTCAGCTCAAACCTCCTCCACAGATTCGGAAAATAAAAATCCAACTCTGTGCGCCTAAACTAATAAGCTATTCAAAATTCTCACCAAAAACAAAAAAGAAAAAAAGCAGAAAATATCGATTCAAGATCCAGAACTTCGGCTACTAATAATCGTCAAATCATATAACAATTACATGGACTACCAATGACCTAGAAGCTTACTTTTTTGTCCCTGTTTGTCGAACTGCGAATAGTCCGACGATCGGATCCGGGAAGGTTTCTGAGTTCGGTTTAAAGATGACCAGAAAGCCTGACGATCCGACGGAAAGGTTTGATTCGGAGGAGAAATTGGGTAAGACCCGAAGAGATGATAAAGACCCACTTCACTTTTTTCCGGGTCAAATACATAATAAATTGATATTCATTGCTAAGTTTGCTTGTTTCTTTTCTTTAAAACAAAAGTACCGACGAGCACGAAGGAAAAAAAAAAAAAAACAAAACAAAACAAAAAGGGGGAAATCCTACTTGTATCCAATTTGGGTCCGAATTAAAATGGGTAGGTTTTCATGGGTTTTTTGGCAAGAAGTTGGGTCCAGTTTAGGTATCCGGGTCTTCAAATCGGTTTAAGCCCTTTTGAGTTGGGTTCGTTCACCTCTCGAATTTTGTGGAGCATTAAAGCGTAAATTACTTGGGATAATGACACCAGTTATCACAAATTTGTACCCAATATATACATTAATTTTTTTCTTTCTAATGTCAACCATCGCTTGTTGTTGTACAGTAGTTTGAGATTTTATAAAAAGCACGTCAGAGCCCTATTTTGCTTTAAAAAATTTCAATTAATTTTAGTTTTATCTCAATTTTGTCAAAATCACCATTTTTCGTTTGTTTTTTTTTTTTTTTTTTTTGGGCACTGTTAGTACTGGAGTTAACCCGTGCGCGGACCATTGTAGGAGAAAATAAAACACTTGTAACTAGGATTGCTTATATTAATGATTTTATTGCTAAGGTTAATTCTACAAACAGTTTGGACTACAAAATTATTTTTTAACACTAAGATTCGCTCCACCATAGTAAGGTCTAACCCTGACTGCTCAATTGCCGCCAATGCAGTCCAAAGGCACCAAGGTGAGAGAACTCGGCAATTGCTCAGCTGGCGGAGGATGTTGATATTCTTTTGGCTACCTTTGCTTACACCAATGTAAACCATATTAAGAGAGGCAAATGGGGTTAAACTCTACAGTCTGTCTCTGCTGCCAAATAAGGTCTTGTTTTTTTGTGTTCTGAAGGTGCGGAAAGTAACGTTCTTCAAAGTTGATTGCCGTGGCTACTGCCTAGAATCCTACCAAACTGCTGGTACAAGGTTTTTCTTGCTTAAAACTTGTTCTATGAAAGCAAATCTGAACCAGATTTTGGAACCTCCGGTAAACCCTAAAAGAAACTCGTTACACAGAATGGGTCTCAAGCAATCAAAAGGAACACACGACTCCTCAGAATTTGGTGGCATAGAAAGTTCCCAATAGTTTGAACAGCAAGCATTTGTTACAGCCTCTGTGGTCCAACATTTCCCCCCGGGGGGGAGGGGGGTGAGCAGCATGGCTTCGTAAACCATTGCTTTAACCCCAAAATTCAAGGATTACAGGTCCGATCAAAGTCACAAGGTGCCTACATGTGTTAGTGTTGGAAACTGCACCACGAATGCAACATTAGCAACAGTTCATCACAAGTAGCTACATGCCAGCAAAGTTTAATCCGGTTAACAGTTTCACGTTGCAGCACCATCATTCTCCCCTCCCGCAACCCTTTCAACATTTCTTTTTGTACAGCAGAAGCAAAATGAATTAAAAGAAAGGGTCTCTTAAACAGGAAAAGGTACCCAGCATTACTAGTCTTGCGAAATGCACATGACCATCAAGTTTTAGCTCACAGCCTGAGAAAAAAGAATTTGCAGAAAAGAAAAAATTTAGTATTCTTGCGGCAAAGGAATCTACTAAACCTAACTTCCTACTTACGTGAACATTTGAGGACGGCTACGAGACAGCTGAGGCCGCTTTATTGGGGAGAGAATCAAGTTTCTTAATGTCATGGAGGGGTTTACAGCTCCAGCACCAAAAGCGGGATGAGCAGTAGTTCTTCTGTTCCCAGCATCAAGTGGAATAGATGTGGGAATTGCTGCTGAGCCACCAGAGATGTCAAAGAGACCAGAATTAGAACTGTTCTGTCTTGCTGGCCATACATCTTCCCTAGGACCTGGAGTTGGCGGAGTGAAGACCGACCAATCTGCAGCAAATAAGTCAATTGGTTTTGGAGATATTTAAGCAAAAAATGTGAAATTCAATAGCTAAGGGTCTAGCATTTTTGGCAAGCAAACATTCATAATTCTTTCCAAGCCTAAGAAAACTTCTTAGGTCTCATCCAGCTAGCAGGTCCATATGCTGTCATTTTATTGTGTCAGAAAAAGAATTACCTTTTCGGACAGGGTCTCTGTTATCCATCATGGTAGCTGCTGGGTTGGGGAACAAATCTGATTCATTTCTAAAAAAATTGCTTGCTGGTTGGATGGCTGACCGTTTCATTGACTCATACTCACTTCTCAGTTGATCATACATTTCATCAAGTTTTCTCTTCTGCCTGGAATTCGAACATAGAAGTGATCTATAAGTTTCTAAATCGCGGAACCAAAAATTTTAAACACAGTGAAATAGACTGACCTGGATTTCTCAGAAAATTTTTCCTGGAGCTCCTGCTTATCCTTGGACAAGCTTTCTATCTCTTGTTCCATCATTTGACACCTCTTGGCCATTTTTTGATATGCGGTGTGCACCTGCTCCAATTTTTCTGTAAACTTTTCTTGGATGGCCTCACATTTCTGCCGGCATTGAGCTACAATTCTGTTCATCTTATATTGCATCTCCAATTCCTTTTGCCCAATATAAAACATCACACTTCTGTATGCACTCTTCATCACTAACTTCAGTTAAGGAAGAGCATCATGTTGTCCTTCGGCAATTTTGTTACCTCATTTTTTTTTTTTCAATCTTCTGTTCCCAAAGTTCATCAGCAGTAAATAGGGGAGGATTAGGGAATACAAAGTTAAAGATTGGTTTGATGTAATTACAACTTCTCTCTTTAAAAAAGTAAAAGGATACATATCTGTGGAGACACCCCAGCCATGACCATCTGCAATAACAGTAACAAAGTGGCAAAAAAGAAAAAGGGAAAAGGGGGAAAAAAAAAACTAGGAATTAGCAACACCGTGCTGGCATAGCATATCATCGATCATTGTAAGGATTTCTGCCATGGCGATGTAATTATCATGTAAGCAGGCTGTTTCAACTAGTGTACATGGGGTACTTGCTTACATTTATCCATTCATCATTTGGATTGACATCAACAGGTTTCATTAGACTGACAAGTGGAAAATGGACGTTAGTTAAGCTCAAAATCAGCAGAAGAATATAAGCAAGAAAAATCAGCAAAAGCCATAGTAAATACTCCTTTTGTTAATGATGCTTAATAACAGTCATGAGCATATTCAAAAGAAACATGTGAGTGATCAACAAAGTAGTCCAACTAGGCACACAAAGCAAGGTTATCCTAACCCAACACAGCAGAAATGATATCTTTCATGCAACTAGTTTCAAAGGCAAAACACAATACAGATACAGTTTTTTGAATGTGTTACTTTTATATCTATCTACGCTGGGAATTCTAATGTAATAAGAAAGAAAAAGAAAAGCCTAATTTCTGACATAATACAAACTTCAGAAGAAAGTTTTAAAAAAGAACTTAATTTACCTCTTTGAGAGCACTTGATCACAAATTGGACAAGCCGCGTCATTACTAAGGATCTTGCTGGCATCATCCGTACCTATTCACATTGTTAAAATGCATTACATTTGCAAGAAGGAACCCAACATCATACGAAAAGGCAGAAATATTGTGGGCTCGGATGCACACATAACAGATGACCACAAGTAGTGGAAACAGCTCGGCCTTCCAGCTCTCGCCAGCACGCATTGCATCTCATTTCAGCCTTCGGTTTGAGATTTCAATCCCACAACATATCTGGCAAAATAATAATAATAATAATAATAATAATAATAGCATTCAAAAAGTAAAACCTAAGATATCTACATCTAAATTTACATTCAGCAGCCAAAACCAGTGAAATTACAACTTTGGATTAACTGATTTACTAATTTTGTAAGTTCATTCATCGATAATTTTCTGATGCGATTAGCTGCCGATGCTGCTAAAATAAATCCCTAAGTTCGTTCGATTCCCTCGTTTAAGACGGTTTCTCATCAACCAAACAGAAGAGAGAAGAGAGCACTAAGCACGCAAAGAAGAGACGAAAATTTAAAGTTATCGTTTCAGATTTTATTATTATTTGTTCATTTTTACCTTAAAAAGAGAACTGTAGTTGAATCAATTTCTCGAGAAAGAGAGAGAAAAAGAGCGATCCCCGGAGGTTATTCGAATGCTCTGAAACACCGATCCCTGAAAATTCAGAACCAAAAGGGAAAATCGATAATGTGAAAGACACTGAACGAATCGAAACGGAAAGCGCCAAAAGCAAAACCGAATCCGAAATAAATTGTAGAGGATAATCTTCTTGCCGAGAGAGAAAGACGAAATCGAATGGAATCGAACCAGAGAGAAATGGCGGGAAGCAATCGATTTTGAAAATTTTATTTCGATTTTTTTTTAAATGGCGGCCAGACACAGCTCTCTCTCTCTCTCTCCCCCCCCTACTATATTTGTTATGCGCGATTTATAAATATTTTACCTCAATTTATAAATATAATAATTAACCTATTTATAATGTAATTTTTTATATTATTCTATATATATAGTCATTTTGTTTGAATTTTAAATGAGGTAATTGAAAAGAATAATAATAATTTTTTATTAATTGTTTAAATAAGTTAAAAGCGGATAAAGAAGAAAATCAAACAAAAAGTATAATTTTTTGTTTGAATATTATGCAAAATTATAAAGAAAAATGGAAGGCAAATTTTTATAAATAAATAAAAAATAACAATGTATTTTACCCAGTTGAGAAAAAGAAAATAAAATAATGTGTCGCTCTTGATGCTTGCGGATTAAATGCAGAGAAATCTCATGGTCAGCTTGGTTGTTTGCCAGATTATTAAATTGAGTAAATTTTTTTTTTCTCTCTCTCTCTCTCTTTTTCTCAAAAAAAAAAAAAGAAAATACAGAATTTGTTTCCCTTGTAAAAAAAGAATCCATCCTCAATCTCCATTTATATATATATATATATAAATGAAAAAAATAAGGTATTATTCTATAATTTTGCTTAAAAAATAATTTTTAAAACACATACTTTAATTTCATCGAATATTCTCCTTTGGGCTGGCCGACAAGAAAAAGTGTGTGAAGTCATCCAACGGCCGCGAGTGAGAGTGAGGATACCAAACGGGGAGGGTCAAAATGAACTGAATCCGAACCCCATTTATTACAGATAACATCCCCAAACAAAAGAGAATCTCGACGGGACATCCGAGAACTGCCACGTGCAAACAACATTGATAGCTACAGAAAGAAAGAAAGAAAGAAAAAAAAAAACAATTATAAACCCATTTTCCAACTCACAAATGACCAATTTCATTAATAAAAATCTGCAAGTCCCTTTCACTTCTCGCCTGCGCCACCTGCATTTCCTCAAGTCTACCGAGCGTTGTTGGCTCCATTTGATCCGCATCTTCTCTCTGCCTTTCTTTCTAAATACGTATAAGATTCGGATACATAGTCTTTTACTCTAAAATTATATATATATATATATATATATATATATATATATATATATATACATATATCAAGAAAATATCTAAATACTGGGTATCTGAATCCAGGAGAAACAACCCCAGAAAAAAAAAAAGAAAGTAAATTTTGTGTTGTTTTTAAGGAGTGAACTTCTCGAGAAGGTTTGGGAAGTACATGCGGAAGTGTTTCTAACCCGAAGAAAGAGATAGAGATAGAAATGAAGATACAGTGCAACGTGTGCGAGACGGCGGAGGCAAAGGTGCTGTGCTGCGCGGACGAGGCGGCGCTGTGTTGGGGTTGCGACGAGAAGGTACACGCAGCCAACAAGCTTGCTAACAAGCACCAGCGTGTTCTCCTCTCTTCTTCTTCACCTCACTTTCCTAAATGTGATATTTGCCAGGTTTTCTTCTTCTTCTTCTTCTCCTTCACAATTTAATTTTATATTATAGCTCTTTTTTTTTTTTTTCTCTTTCTCTCTCTCTCTCTCTATTTTGATTGTAATTTCCCATACAGCTCCTCTTCTTTCTCTGCTTAATTTGGTGTTTATCCAAATGGATTCTATCATAATTTTACAAAATGAATTGACTTTTCCTAGGACTAATGCATAGGAAGCTTTCTACTACCTAGGAAAAGCTTTTGGACCATTTCATCATTCTGTAGATACTCCTGCGGATGGCTTATTGATGTTGTGCAGAATTTCAACGATAATAAGCATATCTAGGAAAGTTTGAAGTTCATTTGAATATGTTCCTAGCTCGGCTTCTTCTAAGGACTCTGAAGTTATTGGGAACGTTGATGGTTTTTCATTATTATAGCTTGTGGGCAATCTTGTTTTTGCTTCTTTTTTTTTTTTTTTTTTTTGGTTTTAGAGACAAATTCTTCATACCCTCATTAACAATGAAATAAGTACTTCAGCCTCTCAGAAGGGCTTCCACTAGGTAGTCACCCACTGTTAGCTCTTACTTGGTGCACCCTTTCCAAGTCCATTTCCTGGTCTCTCCCCTAATCAATGGGATTTTTAATTTTTCGTGTTGCCCAAAAACTTGTTCCATTCCATGGTTTTCCATGTCGCCTAATTATCCATTTAGGAGAGTTTTGACTTTTGATTGGCCGACTAATTGTTAGAAGAACATATGTAGCATGGTATGAAAAGGATGCTTGGATTCAGTATCGGGCTTAAACTTTGATAATTTAATGAATGGGTGAAGGTTACATTGTGTTGAAGCATACAATGGGTCTCAATTATGGTGAGGTAATAGATGTAGAGAAAGTTGTTTATCAGGGAATGAGGCATGGTGAAGCATGGGGTGATTGCAAGGTATGCTTAAACATGTATAAGAAGTTGTTTATCAGAATAAGTGGTGATTCCTGAAAACATGTATAAGAAGAAATGGTGTCTGTGGTTAACTTTGATTGCAACATATTGTAGTTATATTGGTGAAAGCCAAGAGTGCTGGAAACAATCCTTATAGATTTTTTGTTCCTGTCATGTTACATTTGTATCTTCTCTCAAGTAAATCTAACTGCAGTTTCACTGCATTCTCTGACATGCACATATGTCCCTTCTGTTTGATCAGTTCTATCTTATCTCTCCATGTAATGTGGGCTGAAGACAAAAGAAGAGTTTTTGTGTTTGAACTGTGGGGGGAGCTTCTTTGCTGTTGCTATTTGCTTTCTTATTTGCCCCTTACGACTAAAGTTTTTGGAATCTTCATTATCACTAAACGCTTCAGGTGGATTTGCTTGTTTAGAAATCTAAGCTTGTTTGCTGAATGTAAGTAAACGCTGACGTATGTATTATTACCCCTATGGTATGACATTATAATATGATTGAATAAGAAACTGTAAAGTCATTTCTTGATCATTTGGGGGTTCCTTTTTTTGGGGGGGAGGGGTTCATCTATATGTTGGTCTATTATTTGTTCCAATCCAAGGTAGACCTTACTCTCTTTCTCATAATTCTACAACCTCCACTTCTTTCCCTGATCACCCTTCCTCACTTCTTCCTTTAAGAAGGAAATAATTGTCATATGGCAGTCTAGCATTAGGTAAATGCCGAAATCAGTCCTTGGAACTGAATATTGTGCTTTTTATTTTTATTTTTTTTAAGATAAAGAAATAAAAATGGCAAAAGAATAATAGATGCTTATTTTGAATCCCACAAGTGCAAATTTTCTGTTCCTTCTTCTTCTTTTTTTTGTTTCTCTAATTATCAGTTTCATCACATAAATGCGTCTGTCTGCCAAGAAGTTAGTTAACATATAAATGCTTAACATACATCCATAAATATTCTACCACCTAGAAAAAGCTATCAACAGCGATAGAAGTATGCCAATATCCAATATTCTACCTTGCTCTGTCTGTGTAATTGGGATCCATCATTGAAGATAAATATGTAAGCTCTGGAAACAAAGAATTGGAGATGTTTGTGTCATGAATTCAGTCAATTGCTTGTTTCTATTCACAAGGCTTAAACTATTCTAGTGGATACAATTCCTGTTAGAACACCCAAGACTGTTGAGAATTCCATAAAGTTGCTTTGCAATTAAGGCTTTTGAGGTCGTTTTATATTCTGTGCTGAAGTTCTGGTATCCCTTTTCTCTTTTCCTTAATATTGCAAAGCACACAATCTCTTTCTATCTTATGATTTTGTTCTTGCAAAGCACTCTTCCTTCTTGGGAGCAAGGGGAACATTGTAATTCATTTCTCTACTTGTCCTGAATTTTTGCTATCCCAGGAAAAGGGGTAAAACCTTAAAAATTATAGCCTGAGTATATCTAAGAAAGGACATATATTAGTATCATATAATCATGTGCTTTCACCATTACATCTTGAAAAATTCATGATGAGGATGTGCATTCTGTTCTGGTGATGGAATTCTCTTTAAGTTAGCAATTACTGAACAATCAACTGTTAAGCATTAAACATGAATGACAAGTGTTCAAGGAAAAAATTTGTGCATTGATGTATGAGCCTCTACATTTATAATTATTTATAGTGATGCGCTGAAATCCAAGTTTGCAATTAAAGCTACAACCCCACTGCACTCTTTTTCATGATAGTTTGAAAATTTGAACTTATCCCAACTGTTAAATGAGAAGCAGGCATCCTTGTACTATTTTCTTTTCATTTTACAAGATTTTTCTTGATTTGATAAGCTTGCCCATCGAAGTATCTTTTGTGGACTGGCTAATGGAAGTCTGTTGCTTGTTATAGGAGGCAGCTGGCTTTTTCTTTTGCTTAGAGGATCGAGCTTTGCTCTGCAGGAAATGTGATGTTACTATACACACAGCAAATCCCTATGTCTCTGCTCATCAAAGATTTTTGCTTACTGGAGTAAAGGTAGGTCTGGAATCTACTGACCCAGGTGCCTCATCTTCGTCAAGGATGTCACCTTCGGTGGGAAAAACCTCAGAAAAAAAGTCTCATCTCATTGCTAGTAGACATGGTCCAATTCCATTGGCTAGTCCACAAAATGAAGCTTTACTGCCACATGTTGGTGGGTTTGGGGACCTTGGGCCAGTGAAAATGTCATTCTCTGGAGGTTCAGCGGTTGGGAGCATTCCACAGTGGCATGTAGACGACTTTCTTGGACTAACTGACTTAAATCAAGATTACAGTTATACAGATAACGGATCTTCTAAGGTAAGCAGATAGTTTGCATCCAAAACTTTTATCTTAGACTTCACAGGAATCATTTTCAAGGCATCTTCTTTGTTTTGTCCCAGGTTTGTTTGATTATGTCCATTGCATTATAGATTAAAAAATTCTTTGTTCTAAGGTGGTCACCATCAATTTCTATCTGCATCAATCTTTTGGACTTGCTACATTAAACAGTTTGGGTACTGTTGTCATCCATGTCATGAACAGTTGAACTGTCATATCATATTGCACCTCTAGCTTGTCATGGCAGGGTGAATTAGTTATTCAGCAAGATTGCACTGTACTCTAACTGTTAGGAGCAGCTGACTGGCTTTTGGCTTGAAAAGTTGTCTTCTTGAGAAAATTTCATTTTCTTCATGCTTGCCCAGTCCCAACATGTGAGCTGGAGATGTTTCAAAGAGAAAGAAGTTCTTAGCACCCCAACTCATGCTGATGCATTTAATGAAATTGGAAGATTATAATCACTCTCTTTTTTGATAAGTAAAAAGAAAGCTGTCATTTTTCCCCTAAAATTATGGGTTTCAGGAAAGAGGAAAAAAGATAAAGAGAAAAAAAAAAAAGCTTGCACATTTAAAAATCACTTCCCAAAATGTGGCAGATTTTATCGCCCCAATCTTGACCAAATAGTTGCCTTATACCGTAGAAAAGGGAGCATTAGCATCAACCTTGTATAAGGAACTTCTGCAGCTCTCTCTCCTGTGTAAAATTCCTATCTTGTAATGTGTTTAAAGAAATGCATCAGTTTGCCATTTTGCCCAGGAAATTGATAAAGCAATGGAAGATGTGTGCAACTTGTTAGTTAATGTAATTTTTTTCTACATTTGAATGCATGTATGCATACTTGTGTGTCTTCTTTTCAATGATGTGTATTCATTATATTTCAGAATTTCTGCTTCAAAATCTCAGACAGCTCACTTGTATTTTAACAGAAGTGGAAAGCTATAAAGCATTTTTTATACATGTCTGCACGTTTGACCTCTTATCTGTGATGTCTGTGCTTTCCAGTCCAAGATTCTGCAGCTTTCAGACTTTGAATTGCCACACATTCAGTAGTCAGTGCACTAGGTTGGGTCCTAAACCTCTAGATTACAATATTCTTACTATTTGCTTCCCTTTTACCGTGTTACTGTCAGGATGATAGTGACAAGCGTGGAGATTCTGGCAGCTCTGCAATCTTGAGATCTGGTGAGGAAGGGATAGAAGATGAGTTTTTGGGCCAGGTTCCAGACAGCTCCTGGGCAGTGCCACAAGTCCATTCTCCACCTACAGCCTCGGGTCTTTATTGGCCAAAAAGCATTCGGTCTCAACATGACAATGCAGTTTTTGTACCTGATATATTTTGCCCAAACCTGCAAAACCAATACCATAGCAAACAGCTTGGTACCAGCAGAAAGCAGCAAAGGAAACTTTAGACTCATCACTATCACCTTCACACTGAAATTGAAAATCTTGGGTCTAGACATTCATTCTTAGCATATCATGGCAAAAGTTGGCATGGCAATTTATGTCCTTTCTGCTCTGAATCTCTGAAAGTTCTCTCATTCTGCAGTGAGTGCTGGGAGAAAAGATAAAGTAAGGAGCTTTTTATTTGTGCAGGTAGTTAGAACTAAGCTGTGTCAGTCAATTCTTTATTTTGGACCAATTTGAATTATGCATGGGCAAGCAAAGTTGTGGCAATGAATTCAACAATCCTAGAACTTACAACCCTACTAATTTTACTAGCTCTTGTGCAGAAATAGGGACAATGCTTTTAGGCCTTGATTTTCCATTGTGACCAAATATTTTAGTAATGGAGACTGCTATGTTGCGTCCATATATTATCTGTCAGTTTTTTGCTGTGTTCAACCTTGCAAACAAGCACTACCTGACGTGAACTCGACGTGGGAAGTCTGTTTATCCAAGACGAGGGAGTGGTGTTGGAGTCATTGAATCAGGTTTGAGTCGTGACCTTTCTGCAAGACGGTTGTGATGGTGCGGAGTTGATGATACAGAGTACTAGACACAGAGCATTTTCTGGGTAGCTTCGTAGTTTGACACATTGTTGATCCTTTCGTAGAAAGCGACAGCATGGCAGTCTGTCTGTGCTGATCTTTTTCCAATGCTTTGAATGGTGGTACTGTATTATGTATTATGGGTCATTAACCTCTCCAAAAAGAGTACTTTCTTAGGGTGGCTGGCATGCTTGAGAGTGACAAGGAAATGTAGGCAGGCTTGGGCTGCGTGCATCACAACACTTCAACTGGACCCCCTTTCGTAATGACAATGGTAAACAGCTCGACTTGCCAGGGTCATGTCTTTAGGGGTATTTACAAATTGTTGTTGACTATTTGACGCTGGTTTTGTAAGTAAAATATCAGAAATCAATTTGGATAAAGTAAAAATTTGGTGATAATTTACTATTTTTCAATTAATGTAACAAAAGACTAAGGATTATTGAAGTTGATGGCCTGGACCAAGGAAGTGCTTGTGAAAATAATTATTGGTTTGCATGCACCCCCCCTTCTCTGCTCCTCAAAATGAGGGCTCAAACCCCACCATTTTATTTTTATTTTTATTTTTTCTTTTGGGTGCCTGGAAAGCAATTCGAGGGCTCAGCTCAACTACGTGGGCAGACAGATTAAAAATAAAAAATATAAAGTATAAAAATGAAAGGAAAGAAAGAACCTCCACATGCTTCTTTTAACACCTAGAATACCATTTCTTTGTTCCATAGCCTTCACCACATTTCTAGAATCACATGGGATGCGCATAAAAAGGACTCCAAACCCATACAAAGGTATCCAAAGAGATGCAATAATAATGATTGAAAGTTCGAAACTTTATTGATTTCTGTCACCTCAAAGGGATCTCATCAAATGATTTCTCCATGTGCATTTATCAACTTATTACAAGTGATGTCCTTTTTTCTCGTCATACCAAAATGTCTTTTCTGCTGTAAACCTTTTGCCCAACATTTTCCCTTTCTTTCCTCTAATTTCTAATTCTTTTATTGTGTGCAAATAATTTTCCATCCTTCGATGGATTTTTTTTTATTATTATTTTGAGGTAGTGACATCCTAAAGCTAGAACCACGGTTGGAATATTTGACCCAACAGATTTCTAAGTTGAAATCCCTTCAGCTTTGCCGCAAGCTCATCACATCATTTCTTGGATTGTTGAGCTAGAGCCTCATATTTGGTGCTACCTTTACTCTTTCATGCTGCTCATTAAGAAGAGCCAAAGTGCAAACTCAAACGAAACTATAAGATCGAAAGACCAGAGAGTTACATTAACATTGGTTTGTCATAAACATATACGAGGTAAACAATCCACTAAGTTAACATTGGTAGAAACCTCATTCACATTAAGAAAACTCTTCATCACCAGCATAATCATTTAATTATGTTCTTCATCCTATCGCTCAGCTGGTCCAACTTGGAGGAAGGCGGTCAGAGGACACAGAAGGCAGACTGCGAACATTGATGTTAAGGGGAAACAACCTGTATTGAATGTCAAGTTGCTGAAAGAGTTTAACAATCTCTTCAAGCAAGAGGGATCTTCTTGCAAACCTCTCTCCCATGTCTTGGTGGTTCATCGTATGGAACAGCCATATCGCCATTCGTATGCCATTCAAGCCTTCTGCATCCTTAAACACGATCAGTGGTGAAGGACCCCAGTGCTCCGTTTTGTTCTCAATATAGCTGTGCAGGCAAGTGCAAGATAATTTTGAGCCTATATGGTCAAAAGGCAGTAAATATCAATAACAAATATTCTATTACTGCCTATCCGATTTTATCATGGTAGGCTACTTGATTAACTCAACCAAGAAAGCCTATGAAATCAAGTTTCTTTACAGACAAAAACATTTCTTTTCATGCATGCATGGTGGAACACACTTAGGTGTGCATATACCGTATAAGACACATGCAAGAATACATCCTTTCTCATTCATCCAAAGCAAAATCAATTTGCAACTTTTTTTTTTTTTTATTCTTTTTCATTTCAGCTCCAGAATTCCTAAGGAAATACCATACTTATATTCAGTTCTCTGACTGCAAGTCATTTCAAACAGTTGACACAATAGCACCAGACTTAATCTTCCTTCAGAATGCCATTTAAAAGTGCCCCTTTGACAATGTGATTATGGCATGATCAGGCCAACCACGCATCAATGGTCAAACAAAGGACAAAAAAACAGAAAGAAAGGAAGTCTTCATCACTTACCTAGTTATTCTTTGTTTCATGAGTGCAATTTTTTCTGCTGGGGTAGTTACATGAACAAGGAATTCAACTCCATCTCCCATATTTGGGCTACGGTAAAAGTTACTTATGGCTTTTGTAGCAAGGACACTGTTTGGGATTATAATTTTTAGGTTATCATATCTTAGGAAAACTGTAGTCAAGATATTCATTTCTTCAACTACCATCTGCAATTTACAAGAAAAAAGGTTAGGTCCAAGCCAGGCACAAGCAAAAACTTTCTCTGATAATAAATGCAAAAGGACATGGAATCATGAATAGCTAACATACCTGAACTCCATCAATTTCACAACGATCGCCTACATCAAATGGGTGAATCACAAACAAGAAGATAATAGATTCAAATGCTGTTTTGCAACTGTTTCCAAATACAAACACCACAAGTAGGAGTTGAGAGCTTATCAAGACAAGCAGTTTGGTTGTGGCAATTCCTAGTATAAGGAGCCAAACAACCACAATAATTATCCCAACCAGTACGTTCACAATATGATGCAATCTATCCACTGCTGTTTTCGTGTCATTCAACGTCAATGCGAGTGCTTTCCGTTCTCTAAAAGCATTAACCTGAAATGATTAAGTACACATTATCGTGCTTCCATAAAGGGATAAAAAAATATAATCTTTTTGAAATTCCAAAGCTAAAGCAAACAGCATTATTGAATTCACAGGGAAATTAGACAAGGTTAGTATAACGTGTTTGAAGACTTCATTTTGAGCCTATTAAGAACTACCATATAGTTTTAAGAGTTATCCTTCACATCCTAATACAAGCTTATGTTAACATCCACTTTGCAGACATGTGTAGACAGTATCTCAACTATGGTTATGGAATCATGACATGACCCAATGATCATTCATTGTTTGGTCAATACCCGTCAATATGAACCTAAGTCCATGTGGCAAAGGTCAGTAACCAATGAATTTACAGACAAATATTCTTAGGCACACAAGCAAAACCTTCGAGTCAGAGGACCCAACAAAGTTAGATTGTAGAAGGGAATTGGAGTCAGCCCTGGAATTCAACAACTTTGCATGAACTGGATGATGTCCACCTTTGGTTGTAAGGCCTTAACATTTTTTCCAGAACCAAGTAATGGAGCCGAAGTAGGATAAAAGACAGCTTAAGATGAATGGGATTATTTCAACTCTAGAACTAATACAATATAAAAACTAAACAACATTTGTTTGTACATGGAGAAAAAGTACGTCAAATGGAGCTTACCACCCAGTTCTTTAAGCAAGACTTGCTGATTTTCTTGCTTTCTGATGCCCCTTCAAAGAGACTTATTGCCTTCAAAGCATCATCTTCTTGCATGAAGCGCATGATGTCCTCTAAGTAGATATGCCTGCAAATAACAAGCATTGACAGAAATGTGTAATAAAAATCATAGTTGTGACATAGATGATGCATTCAAGGGACATTGATTTTTATCATAAAATCCGTTAAAAATAACAATATTATTAATAAACCCACAAGAAGCTTATTTATGTTGGTAATGAGTCCTAATTGTTCACTCATCATAAACTCAATAATTAATTGTACTACAATCCAGAAAATATTTTTTCCCTAATAATTAATCTACAAAAACAACAATAAAACATCTTTCCAAATAGAACTGGATGGGACACCATATAGCACCATTCAAATTGACCTTTTCATTAAACTATTTAGCCAAGTCCATTGGGCAAATGGACAATACATTACAAGGTTTCAAGAACAGTTCCTGTCAAAATTTGAAGACCAATTTCACACAACAGTCAAAAATTTGTATGAACCAACGAAACAATCAGCTGACGTGATACAAGACTAAACAGAAGCAAATGACTATATATTTGAGTAGATATAAATACATACAAGCTCAATCAATGCAACTGAAACCAATTACAGAGATAGAACTAGGCACTTACCTGGACCCTGTCCTAGCCACATTTTGAAATATCTTTCTTGCAGCAGCTTTTGCTTCATTTTCACTTCTAATTTTAGTAGACTCATCTTCGCCAGGACCAGAATCAATGATTTGCTCATCTAGTGTGGACAGAGTACCATTACGTATTATATTCATCAGCCTCTTCATATTCCAAGCAGAAACATTCTTAGGATTCAATCTCTGCAAATGATCAATTGTTATCCCGTCATCTGCCTCATTGCCCTTGTTGGAAACAACACCAGAAAGCCTCGGAGTACC
The DNA here is from genome assembly GCA_021533255.1 of Ceriops tagal. Lineage (NCBI taxonomy): Eukaryota > Viridiplantae > Streptophyta > Magnoliopsida > Malpighiales > Rhizophoraceae > Ceriops > Ceriops tagal. The sequence continues at coordinate 796,211 of CM038600.1, read as the reverse complement.
TATGCGAGGGCTTTTCTGCATCCTACCACTCCCTACAACCTTGGTGCTTGGCGATGATGTGCAAGTAGTTGCCTTAAGGTTAGGAGGCAGGCTAAGACCAGCATTTTGCATCTTTTGCAGCTCTGCAGCAACTCTTCCTTCTTCTTCATCATTCCTTGTTATTTCAATCAACGGAGGTCCCGAGAGTGTTTCAATAACATATTGATTAAACAACGACTCCTGAATCCGGTCAAAATATGTACTCACATGAAAAGAAGAAGCAAGCACCTTAAGCACCAGAGTTTTCACAAGCCACACGAGTGTACCCACCACCAAACATACCAAGACCTTAGTGACATAACTAAGGGAATGGCTCCTGGTTTCTCTCTCAACTTTCTTGTCAAATAAGAAATGCCAAGCAATCAAAACAAGGCCTAACCACAAGCAATTCTGCACAGCTTTCTTCAATCCATAGACAAAATACAAGACCCGTTTTCGCAAAAGGAAATTTCTCTCGATGAAGAACACAATAATTCTTATAACCCATCCAGACACTAATCTTCCACAAATTAAAACCAAAACCAGCACTTCCCATTTCCACAACATAAGATTCCACAAGAAAATTTTCCTCAATCTCTTAATCGCAAGACTACATACTAGAGCAGAAATAATCACCATCAAACTCATCCATTGAAGCAAAGTCCATATATCTAGCTTATCTTTTTTTAGCTTTTCGGGAAGGTCCTCCTCCAAGAAAGGGTCGTCATCTTCTTCATCTACTACGCTGCTTTTGCCTAACAAGCCTGACTTTCCTACAACTCCAGACTTCAACTGCCCGGACCTTCCCACCCTGCCCGACATTTCTGGCCGCTGCTGCTTCGGTGGTGAGTCCATTAATCTCGACTTGTTCTTCTCCTTTGGGAAGCTGGACTTCCTCTTAAAAGCGGGGCTGTTCTGAAACGACCCGTCGTTTCGAGAACTGCACTTCAAAATCTCACTATCAGTACCGTTGTCCTTGCTGGGGGAGCCTTTAAACTGTAGCTGCTGCCTTCTCCTCACTAAGTCGCTTGATCCCGGTGGTGGGCTCTCTTCAAATGAGACCCGGTTCACTTTGGACGGAGACTCCGCGATCGGAGCCAAGTTCCGGTGAACAGAGACGGTTTCGTTTTGAAGCTCAGCCATCTCCAAATCCATATCCAAGCAAAACTCACCAGAGGCTTGCTGCTTGTGTAAGAACCCACCAATCAGCTTCGACGGCGGATCTTCCGCTGACGAGATAGATACACTGCCTCCGCCGCCGCCGCCACCACCAGCGTTGATGTTAGCGTGAGGAGTAAGATCGAAACTGTAACTGTCATTGCCATTATTACTTGCTTGGCTCTGCGTCTCTTTCCTCTCTTTGACAGCCTCATCGACTGAATCATAGCTCGACCCTTTCTTAATCTTACCGCCTCCAGCGACACCAACACCATCGTTGCCGCCTTCGACGTTGAGAACCACTTCCATCCCGTCACCAGAACTTACCGCCAAGCATCCAAAGCTCCTGCTGCTTCCCCTTTTCTTTACCTTTCTTTCTTTGTCTTCTTTTTCCCTTTTTCTGAGTGATTAACGAAGGCAAGAAAGCGCCACCTCACTTGCTATAACGAATTCTGCTTAATGAGTTAAAGTGACTATTTTTCCTAATATTAATTTGAGTCTCCTCGTAGTTTCTCTTTATTATAACCAAAAAAATAATAATAAATTTACATTAAATGTGTAACATTAAATTTTAAATTCATTAATAATAAATATAAATATAAAATTATTTAAATTTAATATTGATTTCATATTTTTGTTTTTATATAAAATAAAAAAAAATAAAATATATTAAAGGCAGCAACCACGTTGGGGAGTGACAATGACATCAAATGAAAATGCGAAAAATGCGGAAAAATTAATATTGGCAACTAAAAAGGACCAGAGTCCTCTGAATGAAAAAAAAA
>CM038600.1:730550-781893 GCA_021533255.1 Ceriops tagal | reverse complement strand
TATGTATGTATGTATGTATGTATGTATGTATGTATGTATGTATGTATAAGAAAGTGTTTGTGGGGATCCAATCTCGTAGGCAAGAAGAAAAATGAAAATTCATTATAAAAATATGCTATGGAATTTTAAATTTAATAATCACTATAATCAAGTTGATATTTATTAAATTTCATTATTATTTGATAATAGATTCTTGTTATGAAACAAGTTAAATAAAAATATTAATAAATAACCTTCAACTTTAATTTGTAAGAATGGTACTAATATATTTATAATATTCTTTTTTTTTTCGTCCGAAAATAATTGGTATTGACTGAAATTAAGAATAATAATAATAATAATAAAATAATAAGAAGAAGGGTAAATTAAACTGAAATAGCTAAAACTGAAATCACTAATCACAGTTTAACCAATTTTACTCTTATCTTCATGTGGTTATAACATTAAGAATTTTTTTAAAAACTAGGTTTGATTTGAACGCAAGTATCAAAGTTCTTAGCACCCACGAAAATATATGCAAATAGGGTATTACGTCTTGTCTTATCTAGGTCTTTACATAGATAATTGTTAGTTTTCTGAATTCTCGTCAAAGCAATTACCCCCAGCAGACTATTAAATTCATGGTTTTTGTTATGATTATTCTCTCTCTCTCTCTCTCTCTCTCTTTTTAAAGTACAATAATCTTATCACTATGAATTGCACATACAATTTTTTAATTTTAGTTAAATTGGATGTATATTTTTTTATTTTTTTGCATATGATATTAAATTAATTTGATTCGTATATTGAGTGAATTAAATTAAAAATTTTCTGAACTATATGAGTATTACTATCAAATGTTGTAGTTTAATATTTAGAAAATTATTTGTTGTTAAGCCAAAGATCTTAAAATTCGGAACTCTGTCAAAATGTTTAGCGGACCTCAACGTGGGAACATGGGAAAGAGAGTATTTTCAGAAGTTACGTGGGAACATGCTTCACACAGAAGAAGAAACCAGGCCGAAAGTCACAAATATAGGGCTAGATAAATCTCAATGGGAGTCATTTATGGGGCTCCAAAAGGGGTTTAATGCAGCTCAAAACAGATGCTTAGAAGAAGATATAAAGATGCTAAGCACATTGTCAGTCATCAATTTTATTGTTTCAAATGCTTGCAGAAAGATGCCTGTTTGTCTCTGTCTCCCACGGTGTTCTAACGGCTTCCCTTCTGATGCAGTTGTAACTCTGCCTGCGTTGGTTTCAACAAATTGCTTTTGTGTTGTTGCCATAACATAGTCATATTGCCCCAAAAAAAAGAAAAAAAAACGACAGAAAATTGTGTTTAACGCATGCATGTATGATTTGAGACCATGGAGACAGTGGACCTTACCAAACTGACCGGATAAAGATCATTAGAAGAGGCAGTGGAGTTGATCGATGGTGCATCCGACGCAACGCTTTGGGTCTGGCTTGTGCTGACATTCGCTTCTGCGCTGGTCTGGAAATGCCTCCTCGTTTGTACAATCCTTACTGAATCTTTTGAGACTCCTGAATCCAGAACCAACTCTTGGAGAGCGACTTTGCCTTCGAGCATGCTTACTACTGATGACATTGTAGGCCTAGCTGCTGCCAAGGCATTAGTGCATAACAAAGCCACGTTGATCATTCTCATTATTTCCACTTTGTTGTAGTCTGTGCCCAGCCTGGGATCAACTAATGTCAACAGATTCCCTTCTTCCTTCAGAACAAGTGCCTGCAAGCAGCACACACATAGTTGCAAAAGTCCCATTAGTTGAACCTATAATTCAAAATTCATCTGATAAATTTTAGGGAGATTGAAAATGAGGCTATACCCAGTCAAGAAGATTAAAGCTCTCTTCCTTAGACTGACGTACGGTGTTGCACCTTCCACTGACAATTTCGAGGGTTACAATTCCAAAACTATAGACATCCGCTTTGTCTGTTAAATAACCCCTCATTGCATATTCTGGTGCCATGTATCCACTGCAAAACCAAGAGAGACTTTTTTTCTTTCTTTCTTTCTTGTGGAATTTTTGCAAAGTGCAAAGAAAATTAATGAGGTAGAAGTAGAGAGACTCACAGCGTTCCAGCTATCCGTGTGCTTATGTGGGTGTTTTCTTCATCATCAAGCTTTGCCAGGCCAAAGTCTGATATTTTGGAGTTTAAGTTCTTATCAAGTAACACATTTGTTGCCTTGATGTCTCTGTGCACAATCTTCAACCTTGCTTCTTCATGGAGATATGCCAAACCTTTTGCAATACCAACACATATCTTGTGCCTTGTAGGCCAGTCCAACTTCAACTGGAATTCTTCAGGACCTTTTGAATAATCAAAGTAACATCAAGTCAGCTAGGAATGATAGCATGTTGGCTCAAACATGCAAGCATGCATTTATATTCGAGTGGACATTTAGATGGAAAAGCTAATCAAGTTCTTCCCATTGATGTTAATGAGATTTACCAAATAAAGCACGAGCAAGGCTGTTGTTCTCCATGTACTCGTACACCAGCAACAACTGATTTCCTTCAATACAACAACCATAGAGCTTTACAAGGTGAGGGTGTTTCAGAGCGGCTATCGTGCCAATCTCATTCACAAATTCACGGTTCCCTTGCTTTGATTTCGTGGAGAGCTGTTTTACGGCAATTACGGTGCCATCCGATAGAAGGCCCTGCGCAAAGGAAACAAATTTTAACTTCATGCTCCAACAAAAATGCCATGGGCAGCCAAGAAATGTAGAGATAAGTCCTTGCGTTTAGGAAATAGGTGACTTTGTGTTGCATACCTTGTAAACTGAACCAAAACCGCCTTCTCCAATTTTATTAACAGGATCAAAGTTTTTTGTTGCAGCTTTAATTTGTCTCAGCGTAAACGAACCCTTTTGTAACTCCAGTCCCTTCAATTCTGTTTGAAGAAGCAAGTCTTTATCAGAATGGTGCCACAGAGTTTCCAACCCCTCTTTTTGGAAGCTAATCAAACACTAAAGGGATTAACATTTCCAAAGGTTTCCGTAAGCCATTGAGTCAAATGCCCAACACATGATGCACACGAGCTTCCACACATATTGAGAAAAAATTCTCTATGCATTGTCTAGAATGCCGCCAAATACCTTGATACATTGTGTCCCTACGTCTTGGGCACCCCATCCACCAGAGGATAACCAGAGCCAGAAAGATGACGGCAACTACTGCAACCACAATTCCAGCCACAGCGCCTACAGGCATGCTGCTTCCAGGGAAATCTGCATAAATTTTTTTATGAAAAAAAAAATAATGCCATACATAATGGATGTTACGTCAGCCTTAGGCTATTTGAAAACAGACTAATGCCATAGAAGGGCAATAGAACGAGAAAGGATAAACAATTTGGCTAAATTATGAGGAGCAATTTATATACATTGCACAAAGAAGCTCTCAAAATTTTAACACAAATGTAGCAAGATGATATATGCCCGTTGTTGAACACTGTTTACAGTAGTTCACAGGAAGTGTTCAACTTACCAGAAGTCACAGAAATAGCTGAGATAAGAGGACCATAGACCCCTTTTTCTGGGATATCCGTTGTCCCTTTTCCAGCCCAATAAAACCGTATCTCCAATGTCTGGTTAGTCACAACAGCAGATAAATTTTTTATAAAAGGCTTTCCAAGCCCACCAGCTTCGTCTCCAAGATTAAAATCCTTAAGCACCCGCTTCCCCTACAATGGTTTAGTCTAACTATAATAAAGAATTGAAATGGTTAAAACTCAGCATGGAATGACTAATCATTTTGATGTTGAAATACAACTTCAACATAGAGATTACCTGAATGTAAATATCAAAAATGCGCCTGCCGGTGCTGTTATATGTGTTGTTACCAGTAAATAGTATCTCTGCAAAGTGGAGCCTAACTGTGTAGTTCCCATTTTCCATGCAGAAACCATAATAAGTGAGAGAGAGTGCAGAAAGGCGAGCAGCAGTGTAGAGGGGAGAAGTGTTTGCAGAGAGTTGAGTTGTATTGGACTGGATAAACGAATCATCTGTGATGTTATTATCCATGAAGTGACCAGTGCTGCTAATTGCCCAGTTAGTCCCGGGCTTATAGAAATTTGAAGGTCCTCCTGTATTTGTGTCAGCTTTGTATTCTGTTCCATCTACAGTCACTTCGTTTCCTCCACAATTTATATGGAAGGAGTCGAACTCTGATACCAATGGACATACAGTTATACATCAGGGAGGAAGAAAACAAAGCAAAAGGTTTCTTTGTATAAATGCTTCTCAAGGTCCAAGTTTTGAACCCTTTCTAAAGTTGAAGACTAAGAGAACTTTTGATACTGCAGTTTCTGCCTTTGACCAATGCATCGGCAATCCTGTTCAACTACGACCGCAAAAGGATTATTCTCAACTAAAATTCCAACTCTGTATGTATCAGATTCGTGACACCCAATACTTTAGAGGAAAGGGATGCCAACGTAACATGCACACTGAGATATAAGCTTAACCTTCTAAGTTTTTGCAACAGAAATGACACTAAGCAGTGGATTTTTTGACGTTTCATTGTTTTCCACATCAGGTTTCTAAAAGTTTGAGGAGACTAAAATCATAAAAGGCTCATTAAAAGTGTCTTCTAATGGTTATCAAATGTTTCCAAGGGATCATCTTTTCCTTCTACACCAGCTTTCAGTCTCTTATAGAATATGGATAATTTGTAGCATACACAACGGGGGAACCTTCTGCAGCAGATTTAGTTACTTGACTTACTTTTTTGACATGGGTTGCTTCCTAAGCATGAAACAGTTCCACTGCAGAAAAATTTGAGAAAGGTTTAGATTAGATGGACAAGACCGTTATGCATGCTTTCACAATTTAAATTAAAAAAAAAAAGGGAGTACTTACGAGATATTGATAGTTGAGGAGCTCGCAAACAAATTTCTGTGGGAAGGGATAAACGTCTTAGCATTTAGAGTGTTGGAACTTTTTTAGGGGGAACAGGATTGGAGGTGGGGGCTTGACAGACAGGAAGGAAGAGAGAGAGAGGATAAAGTTTAAGCATAGTTTCTTACATTTCTCGTTCCTGACATGAGCTTTGCTTTCCGACATTGAAATTGTTGTAGGAAAGATCACTGCATGACAGATTCAATGAGTTATTATATTCTTGTCTCCACCATAAGCACAAAACTTATCATACGCAAAATAGGCTGCCAAAAATAGAAATCAATGTAAACAAAAGTAAGATAGCATCTTCCTTGATTAAGATTGGCCATGAAATTTCTGCTGTTATTACAATGTGGTAAGCTATATGTTTTGACAACTTAACTGCATTACTTTTACACCATTCTGCCTTCTAGTGAAAATGTGGGGTAGATTTTATACAGGTATCCAATTTTTATCAAACTGTCCACGAAGCATGAATAAGAAAGGCTTACACTTGCTTTCCTTTTTCAAGAATCCAGCCAGGAACTTCTCCATTTAGCATATTCCCTGTCAAATATCTGAAACAATTAAAACTACCAGTGAGTTTGAAGGTTATTCATATAGATAAATAGAAATACAAATATAATCCTATTCTGTGTGCACGCACAGAACCAATGCCAGACACGAAGGTGAATCTCTCTTAGTTCCATATTATGTGATGCAGGACACAGGTTACAAGAGGAAATGCATGTCCTTCGATCATGACTCAAATCATGGGGTTGTTCTCCTTTCATGGAGAAGAAACATTCTCGTGAACAAATTATGTTAGTGGCCTTTGGTTTTTACCGTATCCAGTTGGTCATTTATCTTCAGCTTCCCTTTGAATATAAAACTCTCAATTATTTATCTTATAAATTTAAATGAGAAAAATAATTTTGCAAGGGATGCCTTGCAGCGTTACATACACTACATAGCTTGTTTTCTTCCAGTTGAATGCAAAACAAACAAATCAAAACTAAATATCTCACATAAAATCTGCCCCTATTAAACTTTCAAAGCTTTGTGGAATTGGTCCAGTCAGTTTGTTAAAGCTGAGGTCCCTGCAAAAGAAACCATAAAGACAGATTAATACTTTTTCTGTGAAGAAGCATTTGATTACATTTTTTTGCTAAAATGAAGTCAGTCAACTCAGCAGAGCACTTCCACATCTTACTGTTACAAAAAATCTTTGCAGTATAGTTCACAAATCATGTTGAAGTATGGACTTGTACCACACGCAGGTATCTCCACCACACAGTATGCTATGGTGCTTTATTCAACTTGAATCTCAATGTAAGTTATCGAAGAAACATCCAACTTGCTTCGTCATCAAGTTAAATGACCGATAGAGGTCACAGTTCATTAACATGAACATAAGTTACCAGCACAACAACTAATGGCATCTGATAATTTAGCATCCTCGCCTTTGGTTCAAAGATATAGTTGAGGTAAATAAGTAAGAGGATAAAAGGCCTTGAGGGGTAGATTGAGCATGACAGCTTAAGAAGAATTGGACTGGTATCTATTTGAACTTTTAAGAAGGCCCACAATGTCAACCATTAATCATAATAACAGCTGTAACATTAGGTCAAACTTTTACTTAAGCAGTTACCAATAAGTTTATGCCGTATCTAAATTTCATCAACCAATTAACTTGTTCCATGCAAAAGTATTTTTCTTTAAAGGACTTTGTTTCAGAACTTGGTCCCCTCAAAAACAAAAACTTCATTTATATCAGAACTACAAAGTGTCGGAATTATGAGGACTTAAAGCTTGCGGTAGGCAGAATTGTGAACTTAATCCTGCATTCAAAGAGACAGAAGAAAGACTAACATATACTCACAGAGTTTTCAAATTTGTCATATTTCCTAAATAGTCAGGTAGTTTTCCAACAATATCACATTTCCTTAGTATTCTGCAAATAAATCAGGCACATATAATCATTAAAGGACTCCAGAGCTTGACATTAATGCATGAAACAAATGCATCCAACTCACAAATTTTTCAGCATTTTCATTTTCTCTAATGGAGGAAACTTTATTTCAGTTCCATTATTTAAGTCACTGATTCTCCTGCACAAACAATGAGAATATGCGCGATGAACTGTATGAACAAAACAAAAAAGGGAAAAGAAAAAAAAAAGGATACCATTTTAGTAAGAATGAGTTTAAAGTGGTGAAACTATAATAGTGCTTTACTCACAAGTCAGTGATCCTTTCTAAAAGTCCAATGCCAGATGGAATTGGCCCAGTTAAACCACTGCCTTCTATCACCCTGTCATCATCAAATTTTAGCTTGTGTCAGCAACAAAACGTGCCATAACAAATGATACCTTACAAGAGAGGTAGGTCAAAAGTTCATACAACTTCTCTAGGCTTGTCCAATTCTGAATAAAGTTGGGTATATTCCCGGTGAACATGTTATCGCCAATCCGACTACATTTACATGTTGCCAAAGCCAACAGTGTCATAATTCCATAATTCAAAAACAATTGATGTGTCAATATTTGGCTAAGATGATAAATCAGAAACTTACAAGTCCTTCAGTGAGGTCAAATTTACAAAGGTGGCAGGCAACTGGCCAGTAAAATAGTTGGAGGTGAAGCTCCTATGCGAGCAAAGAAACACAAAGAAGAAATTTCAATTCTAACAAAATTTCCGAAGTACTCAAAGGAAAATGGCTCAACGTGCATGATAACAAGAAATCACATGTTTTTCAAGATGACTACATATATAACGACTCTATGTATAAGTTCACAAAATTAAGTAAAGATTCATACAGTTTTTTAATGTTCTTCAAATTTCCAAGCTCTGGAGGCAAGACGCCAGAAAGTCGATTGAACTCCACTGTTCTGCATGTTCGTCTCACAAAAAAATGTCATGCGGACTGAGAACATAAAACAGAGAAAAGGGTAATATACTTTATATATATATATATTTTTCACTTACAAATTTAATAAAGTGCTGATGTTTCCAAATTCTTTTGGTATTGGACCCGTTAGCCGGTTTCCCAGAAGGGAGCTGCATTCACACACACATATTAGTTTCAAGGGACAAAAATAAGTAAATAAAACATTTAAAATCTTTGAAAAGTTAAATACATTTAGATGTAACAAAATGGAGATCCAGAGGTTGGGAATGACGAGAACGTACACGTTGACCAGTTGCATGGAACCCCGCTGTGGAGGGATTGTGCCACCAAGGTAGTTACGTGTGAGGTCACTTAAACCAAACCAAAAAAAAAAAAAAAAAAAAAAAGGTAAGAAAGAAGGAAATTATCATTATTAGTTAAAAGGAAAGGGATTTGATACAAATGACAGATTTTGGACCCAATTTAGTTTATCTGATGCTTAACTTGTCTCAATTTTTATTAATTGAAAAAATTTAATAATTTATTGTTTAAAACACTAAAGAATCACTCAATTTTTATTTAATGAAAATATAAATATTGTATAATTTAAAATAATTAAAATCAAATGACTCCAAAGTCAAATAAAATAAAGTAAAAATGATTTAAGATTTAATATATTTACAACTTAATACATTTGGATATAATGTATCTATTATTTAATGAATCGAAATTCCAAAAAAGACTTAAAATTAGATGTATTAGAAATTAAAGGTAACCTAAAATTGGATACTATCCGATCCACACGAGGCCCAACCCGCCCATTAATCTTCTTTAGGGTTTGAGAAAATACTCACATTTCTTGGAGGTAAGGAAACCGGTCCAAGTCCGTTGGGAGAGTGCCTGGGAGATTCTGGGCCTTTCTTTTTTACTTAAATTTAACTTTTGTTTTTAAACCGTCGTCTTGACAGCAACAACAATGCTTTTGGTTTATATGCTTAGTGTTTCTGTTGGTTTTTAAGGATCTGGTCGCTTGCTGATATTGGGAAAGCAGAATCCACACCAATTGGCAGAAAAGTCCATTTCGTTTTGAGTTTTCTGTGCCCAAACTTGGAGTTGATGTTATCACTGTCTTTTTGGTGTCCTAGTTTTGAGACGCGTTGAGTTGATTAGTAAATTTTGACTTTTCGTTATTGCCATGGGTTTCACGTCCTTCATTTTAGTGCTAAGAACTTTGTTTGGTAAATGGGAAAATAGGGAAAACAGGAGACCACGCTGCTTTCTTGATTGTGAACTGATTCCCCGTATCTCTCTCTTGAGTAGTAATTTTTTTCTTTTTGGGTCCTTTTTAATGGTGACAACAAGGTAATGTTTGAAGGCCTGCAGAGTGATAGTTGAGTAAAATGGCAAGATGTATATTTTTGGGTACATGTGGGGGCTAGTAGAGAAGACCGTAATAGCTTTATTTAAGCGCAATAGTCCATCTCTTGCAATTAAATAATTGCAATGAAATAATAATTTATTCAATTCTCATAGATCTTTGCAATACACGGCTTTCTGTCAAAAAAAAATGTTGACCTCTGAGAGAAACCCCTAGGCTGTGAAGCATTAACGTCGGAGATTGTGGATATAACATCTTGGCATGTAGAATTATGCTTTGATGTTGCATCTTTATGAACTTATCTGCAATTTTCCAGCTGCGGGTACCCATTTGAAATTATTAGGATGTGACCTTACCAATTAATTGTGCATGTTGTGAATTACTCAGCTTTGCTTCAATGACAGAGCAGCCTGTAGCTTTTGGGTGGCATTAATTGTACCAATTAATTGTTTTTTATTTTTTGGTGAGCTTCTTTACATGGATTCTGTCAATTTGAAGTGTCATGAACGTGGGCCTACATTGCGCTATCATAATTTAACATTGATAGAAAGACTAAAAATTTGCTAACAATAATGCAATGTGTGGACGTAAATATAAGACGCATATAATTTCCCTGGTACAAGTAATTTTTTCATTTCTGTGATAAACCTTACAAGACAGAAAGTTGTGGGCTTCGGATTCAGTTAACGCATCGCCTCGGGTTCATGCCAGCTGCTTCATATCTGCAAAAACAATGGTGATTGAAGCTCAACGAGGCTACAGTACTTGTCTCAAGAACTTTTTAATGAGATGATATTATGTGACATGTATACTTTTGAGACTGAGTCTATCCAATGAGGCTCTTGTTCTTGCCTTGTAAACATGGTCGACAATTTGACATCACGGTATGAAAGCAGCAACCAATCATGACCAAGATGTCCATTTTGTTTGATGGTCAGAGTTGGCTATGACAAGTAGTCGTTGAACTGAGGTGGCTTTGACCATGTGATACAATTTATTTGAAAGTTGGTTGTGACTAATGAATGATATCCACGTCAAATTTTAAGGTTGAACCAAGTAAGAGTTATGCTTAGCTTCCATGAAATTAATATCTTTAGCATAAGTTCTTTTGAACGCCTGTATTGTTATGTTATTTATATCTTTACACATTACTTCAATAGCATGTTTTCGATGATATTCATGTCTATTGATCTTTTGTTTTCATTGTATATAACAGTGGAAATTCTTGAGGCAATATCCAAAAAATTGAAGATCAACGACTGGACCATTACCCGGAACTCTTGCACCAGTGAGGAGTGGAACAGGACTAGTTACACTTCAGAAATGTTAAGCAATGTCACATGTGACTGCACGTTTGAGCATGGCACTGTTTGTCATGTCACCAACATGTATGTGCCTGTTCCTTACGGACAATATTTCCTTGGTTGTACAACCGGACAGACACACAAACAGAAATGGAGTAGCTGTAACCATAGCGGTTGTCAAGCTCAAAATTTTTCGGGAGTTGCCATTTCAAGTTATGAGCTCATAATATGGCCACTTAGTATCAATTTTTTGACCAGCAGGATACCATATTTTAGCTCATCATATTTTCGGTCTAAGTGTTATCACAGGAGGTAGTGTATGTGCTATGCCAAATGCATTGATTAAACATCAGCATGTGCTAATTCATCGACAAAAAAAAAAATAATCATAAAAAATCAGCATGTGTCAACTATCTTAGCGCAAGAGGCATCTTGTTTTGTAGCCAAGAAAGGCAAAAGTCAATGAACATAAAATTGACCACATTGTGAAGAGAAAGCTGAACATCTTGATTTTGTCATGTATCCCCATCATATTTATCCAACTTAGAATTAAGCATTGTGCTCAGTTCTTATGCTTCCTTATTTGTATCCAACTATCCATAGGACTTCTCTTTGAGAGATTGTGCTGTATATATATATTTTTTTTCTTTTGCATGTGCGCTTAAGTAAATGCTTGCGTAAGATATTATGGATCTTAAGCATAAAATATCAATTGTTTCTAGGAGCAGATCACGTATATAAGTTCCTGCAGAGTCCAGCTATTTATCACCCCTGTTTCTTCTATCCTTTTCATCTCCTCAATGTTTTGTTGTCTTGACAGCCAGCTGAAGGGCTATAATTTAACCGGAACTCTACCAGAGGAGCTTGGATACCTTAGTTATCTGCAAGAGATGTAAGTTGCTGCTTTGTATTTTAGTTGCAAAGCAAGATTTGTTGAATGGAGAGAAGTTCTGACCTGGTGGCATACATTGCTTGATGGACCATATGCTTCATGGCAGATGTGAATCAGTGTTATGGAGAAACAATGGAAATGATAGAATTTTTATGATCTTAGCGAAAGCAAAAAATATTTGATGACTGCTGACGTGCAAGCATAAAACCAGGGCAGTGAATAACAAAGTTTTTTGGAATTTAAAGCTCTTAGCTGAAAGATTTTCGTAAAGTTTCAAAATGCTTTGCTGCTATCTTATGGTTTGCTTTCCAAAGGAAAGAAAAAAAAAATCAAGAAGAAGAAGAGGGACCTTTGTCCTGCTTCCTTATTTTTGAGCTACGCTGCATGATTTTGAATATGAAAAGCCTCTAAGGTGAAGCATTTTCCCATTGACAGAGATTTCAGTCTCAACTACATCAATGGATCAATCCCTGCAACTCTTGCTAAGCTTTCAGAGCTTCGCATTTTGTAAGAAGTTGCATTTTGCAGCTATGAAGTTCATTCTTTATTTAGACAATGCCTTTAATGAATGGGCTAAATGGTTGGCAATCTGTGATTGCTATTGTGCATCAGGTCCCTCATTGGAAACCGTATAAGTGGTTCGATTCCTCCAGAAGTTGGCAACATTACAACCCTCGAGGAAGTGTAAGTCATGAAATAGTTTTGATTTCCTAGTTGGCAAATAGTGAGCTACAAAATTGATTTATAAAGTTGAATCAAATATTGCAGTATCTTGGAAGATAATTTGCTTGGCGGGCCTCTCCATTCAAACCTTGGAAATTTGAGAAGCTTAAGGAGATTGTAAGATTCATCTCTTCATCTTATCATGGAGATGGAGTTCCCTTTTTCATTTTGTGTTGTCTCTATATGCGTATTCATGCTAGTGCTCAAAATTGATATTTTTATACTTCTTCAGTTATCTTTCTGCAAACAATTTTACAGGAAGAATACCAAATACATTTGGAAATTTGAAGAACTTGACTGACTTGTAAGTGATAGTGTGCTGAAATTGGATGCATGGTTGCATATTTTAGAACTTATGCTAAATCTTTCTGTGTACTTCTCATACTGCTTGCAGCCGAATAGATGGGAGTCAACTATCTGGAAAGTTACCCGAATTCATTGGGAACTGGACAAGTATTGAGACATTGTGAGTGCTTACTTCATTTTGTGCATGCCATAAAATTTTCCTTGAGAGAATGTAGCTGTAATTTTAGTTTTCCTGTTCCTTTGCAATACCTAAGGACTATATGCTTCTTTTGCAGGCACTTGCAGGGAACATCAATGGCAGGTCCTATTCCTTCTACAATCTCACTGTTGAAAAACTTGACTGAATTGTGAGCACAAGTCTCTCCTTTTAATAGCTTCCACATTCATTCTTGGTGTTTTTCTTGTTATTAGAGCCACAAAGCCTACAAATGAGAGAGAACTGATTCCTTATGTCATGTCTTCTTGATCAGGAGAATAACTGATTTAGATGGCTCTGCTTCTAACTTCCCTAATCTACAAGAAATGAGAAGCATGCAAACCTTGTGAGTAAACTGACTGATCTGATGTATAGTTTTAAGCTGGACAAGTTTATTTATTTTGGATAATGTTAATCTTTGGCTCAGGGTACTGAGAAATTGCTTACTAGTAGGGGCAATACCAAATTACATTCGAGATATGACAGAGCTCAAAACATTGTAAGATTCTCGAGCAGCAGATGCTTACTGTTGACATCTGTGTATTCTTATTTCTTTTCTTCTGTAGCTAACATGAGCTGCCGAGTGATAGATGTTCTGGACATCCAAATTGAGATAATTTGTGATGAATCAGAAAGGTCTATGGATAAGCTAACAGCATGTTTGTTTTGGGCATAATTACATTTTGGTTGCACCAATATTAACTTCTTCAAGTATTTTACATTTTAAATGTTAGTCAGACTCGGTAGCTCTTGATTTGAGTAGACTTGGATTCTAAGAAACATATGCCATTGGAATTTGAGATCTATCAATCTTATTGTATGAGGGTTGATGGGAGTGGTATTATGAATGAAGATGAACGATGAAGCTTCTTCCTCCAGAATTTAATTTTGGCAGGATCTTTACTTGTCAGATAGCTAAAGATGAGGACGCTTAGCACACCCTCGTCTTTCCCCCTGCCAGGCTCATAATTGAGGCATATTTAAAACTCCTCACCTTTATTTACCTTCAACAGTACATTGTCATTGACTTGCTGAAAAGGGCCTAATCAGCTCAAAGTCGATGTGTCATGAGATGCTATTGAAACATGTTAGTTTTTGAAGAAAAGTGCATTTTTAATCTTGTAACAGCCGTTGCAGAGTTCTTTGCATCAGAAAGAGTAGGTGTCCAGATCAAAATTTGAAGTCATGTCTCCTGATGTTTTAAAAGGGCAGCCTGAAACTATGTTTGAATTTGTTATGAATTGTGTTGTTCTGTGGGGACTTTATGTGAGCCTATGTTTTCATTTAGCTGTTGTGTTTTGTTGCAGAGATCTGAGCTTCAATATGTTGACAGGTCAGATACCTGATTCATTTGAGAGCTTGGCAAGACTAGAGTACATGTACGTCAATCAGTAATTGACTGAATTTGGTTGTGTGAGCTCTTCATTTTTTATTTTCTGCTAATATTGACACTGTATTGTTGCCTGCTGAACTGTGAATGGGTGTAGGTTTCTGACAAATAATTCACTGACTGGAGCAATACCTGGTTGGATACTGAATAGCAAGAGGAACATGTGAGTCTACGGCCCTTATACACTCTAGCAGTAAAGTTACTAGTACTGTGATAGAATTTACAGAATGTTCTCCATCTATCATTTCAACACCAATGTAGTTGGTTGCTATATGATCATGATTCTTTCCTTTTGTATTTAACAAACTATGGCCTGGATTACAAATGCAATGATTAAACCTATTTCAGGGACGTATCTTACAACAACTTTACGGGATCCGTTCAGTCTAGTTGCCAGCAGCCATCGGTGTAAGCACCATTTTGCTCAGCTATGGTAATTTTTTCTCATTTCCATCATGTTTCTTACTGAAACTCTATTTGTTATGCGACAGGAATTTAGTTTCTAGTCTTTCCTCTTCTGACAACTCGTAAGTACTTTGATCAATAAGATGATTTGTGTGTTTACATAAAGAAAACAAGTAATTCTATGTTTTCATATTCGTTCGGCTCCCGATGAGTATTATTGCTTATATTGCTACAGCTATTGACTGAACCAATTTGGCTCGTAGGATTTCTTGGTGCTTGAGGAAGGACCTTCCCTGCCCTGGAAAAGCTGAATGTAAGCATAGAAAAGTATTACAAGTGCTGTTCAATGACAAAACAAGCATAACTTAGCGCTTATCAATTATGATCCTTGGGAACTTAAAATGTAACCTTTTCTTCCAGACCATTCTTTGTTTATAAACTGCGGAGGACCAGCGATACCTGTTGACAAAAATGACTATGAAGAAGACCTAACCTCAAGGGGTCCATCTAGCTTTATCTCCGCAGAAAAATGGGCATATAGCAGTACTGGGTTGTACTTGGCCAATGATAATGCTGATTTCATAGCTCGAAATAGTTTTGGTCTGAAAATGACTGGGGCTGAATATTACACCTCTGCTCGTCTTGCTCCAATTTCACTCAAGTATTATGGCCTGTGCTTGAGGAAGGGCAGCTACAAAGTGCGACTCCACTTTGCTGAAATTATGTATTCTGATGATCTGACATTTAGTAGCCTTGGCAGGCGAATATTTGATGTATCAATACAAGTGAGTGCAATAACTTTTTGGAGTTGGCCTCCTATTTGGGTTATTTTGTGTTTTTTTTTTGTGACCTTGATTTCTATATATTTACGTGGGGATTAGCATGCTTTCTTTTCCTTTAAAGTTTGTATGTAGGTTTGGAAGTCAAAGAGTCTCAACTTCTGGTTAAATACTTGCATCAAAACTTTATTTTGCAGGGCAATGTGGTGCTAAAGGATTTCAATATCATGGAGGAAGCTGGGGGAGTTGGTAAAGGCATCCCTAAAGATTTTGACAATGTATGCGTCAATGGCAGCACTCTGGAGATACACTTGTACTGGTCAGGTAAAGGAACAACAGCCATTCCTCACAGGGGTGTCTATGGGCCTCTGATATCAGCCATTGAAGTGACACCAAGTAAGTTTTCGTTATGTCTAAAACTTTTCACCATCCGAGATATGAACTTATCATTTAAATCCCTTCCTTCTCTTCTTGTAGACTTCAAGGTTGATACCGGTGGCTTATCAGTTGGAGCTATTATCGGCATTGTAGTTGCTACTTGTGTATTTATTCTGTTTATTTTGTTGGTCCTCCGAGTGAAAGGTTACTTGGGAGGGAAGGATCTCGAAGACAAAGGTAATGTTCTTGCTAGAAAGTATCTCAAGAACAAATTACACATCTGGCTGTCCTTGTTTATTGGTTTGAATTCTATATCAATACATTTTTGTCTTATTTAATTGATTTTGAGATTCTGTTCTTACTACAGAACTACGTGGGCTGGATCTCCAAACTGGTTATTTTACTTTAAGACAAATTAAACATGCTACCAACAACTTTGATCCTGCCTATAAGATAGGAGAAGGAGGGTTTGGTCCAGTTTACAAGGTAATTATCAAAGTTTTCACTATTTTTGGCTCCTTTTATGTGATAAAATAATTAGTGACATCTGTCACTGTGCAAAATTTTCTCTCAAATCTTTATCATTTTCAGAAAAATCTGAAATTTTGCATTGTTTAATTCCAGGGTGTGTTGTCAGATGGTGTGGTAATTGCTGTGAAGCAGCTCTCTTCTAAATCAAAGCAAGGGAACCGTGAATTTGTGAATGAGATAGGCATGATATCAGCCTTGCAACATCCCCATCTTGTGCGGCTCCATGGCTGTTGTGTTGAGGGAAACCAGTTGCTCTTAGTATACGAATACCTGGAAAACAATTGTCTTGCTCGTGCACTCTTTGGTAGTCGCTTGACTAACCTTCTTTGTGTTGTTACGTGTAGGAGATAAGAACCCTTCTGAATTGTCTGCCTTCATCTTCCCTCTTTATCTTTTACATTAGGTCGTGAGGAGAATCAGCTCCAATTGGACTGGCCAACCAGAAAGAAGATACTGTTGGGCGTTGCACGAGGATTAGCTTACCTTCATGAGGAATCAAGGTTGAAAATTGTACACAGAGACATAAAAGCCACCAATGTGTTGCTTGATAACGATCTAAATGCAAAGATATCTGATTTTGGTTTAGCCAAGCTGGATGAAGAAGAAAACACTCATATCAGCACTAGAATAGCTGGAACAATGTCGGTGCTTTTTCTCCTGCCTCTTTCCAACTTATTTTCTTAAGTCAACAAGTAATTAACCTATATTACAGGCCAGTATTTTTGACAGGTGACGCATCTTAATTAGGCATCATTCATGGAGAAACTGCAAAATGGATGATCATTTTCGAAGTCCTGATTTATCTGTTTTTCTCGTGTTTGGTATTCCAAAGAAAAGGCACATGTGATTTTTTATTTTTATTTTTTCACTTGGTTGAGCAGTAGGCATCCCACTAAGACATCAAACGAGAAAAAAAGGCTTATTAGTGTGCTATTATTTGCTTTTTGCACAGCGGTTATATGGCGCCAGAATATGCAATGAGGGGTTACTTGACGGATAAAGCAGATGTTTACAGTTTTGGAATTGTTGCTTTGGAGATTGTTAGTGGGAAGAGCAATACAAATTACAGGCCTAAGGAGGAATTTGTGTATCTTCTAGATTGGGTAACATATATATTGCGCTTTTCCCTTGTACAATATCATGTCCAAGGCACATTACCTGTACACTACTGCACAGATCATGAGCATGACTGCTGAATTTACATGGAAACAATCTCTTGCATCACTTGCACTTAAGTATCAGTGTGTTGACTGTTAGATTAAACTTTATTATTCAGGTAGGCTTGACCTAATGCTTTAAGCACTGATTCATATATGCATGCAACAATCATTGTTTATCATATCGAAATTAAGATTGTTTTAGTTTTCCATCTATTATCATTCAACCATTCTTTCTGTAAGTTTTTCTTTGATTGTTTGCCAACTTCATCCACAAATTCTGGTAAGAAGAGAAAAGCAAAGAATTTGGAAAGCATGCACAAGATACTACTAGCTCTTTTTAAGCCTTTGGTATCATGTAGAGGCTAAGCTCTTCGTTTTAGCCCTTTGTTTTCGTGTTCCTTTTCGTTAGTTCTGTTAGCTTCTTGTTTTGTTTTTATTTTGGTACTTCAGGAAATACCCTTTCAGCTTCTTTAAGCAGTTTTTGACAGTAAAAATGTGCTCGGCAAGTTGCTGTTATTGCATTACTAAGTATTTTTCTACTTTCAATCGAGGCTTATGTCCTGGATGAGCAAGGAAATCTACTGGAGCTAGTGGACTCAAACTTGGGTTCTGAGTATTCAAAAGATGAGGCAATGAGGATGCTTAACATAGCTCTCTTGTGTACCAATCCATCTCCGACCCTAAGGCCAACAATGTCTTCTGTAGTGAAGATGCTTGAAGGCAAAATTCCTGTCCAAGCTCTGGTAATCAGGCGTGGTAGCATGAACCAGGATGCTAAGTTCAAAGCCTTTGAGATTTTATCGCAAGATAGCCACACGCATATCTCAACTCTTTCTCAAGACAGTCGAGGGCAAACAAGCCTGTCAACAGACAGACCATGGATAGATTCCTCAGTTAACCTGCCAAGCAAAGATGAAATCCGAAGTCCTCGTTCATCAAAAGGGTTTGTTGAGACCATTAGTTTATTACATTAACTAAAATTCATCAATGGAAAGAGATACATACTGATATATTTCTTATGTGTACTTAAAGTGGACTTAACCACGAATAATGAAATAGCCTAAATGTTGATCGTACGACACTTTCTAATTATTTTGTATTTTGGTGTGGTTCAATTCAGGCTCTAGTTAATTAGAAAATTCTCCCTTGCCTTTTTATTTGGTGTTTTATAAAAAGTGAAGGGACATTTATTTGTTGAGTGATCAAATTTTTTAACTTACCAGAATGGCCTGACGTTCTTTCAGGAAGCACTAATCTTAGTGCCTATCTTCTCCAACCTGTTCAAGGCAATGTCTAAGAGATGGGGAGAAAAACATTGGATAAGATGTAACAAGAAACAAGTTCAATGGCAATGAACTTGTAAAAGATGTTGGTATATAGCCATTACCTTCTTTTAAAAGACAATATATTGGTATGTGCAATACGTACGTTTATAAGGTTTAAGATCCTGTGACATTACACTTCCTTTCTTGTGAAATGCCAATGTTGATCAAATAACAATCTAAAATCCTACATAATAAACCTATCAATTGCTGTAAACTGGTGTTTTCTCTTGGCATTTTAAAGATGCTTTCTTTAATCTTCTTCCTTTTCCATGCCATCTCCCTTCAATCCTTCTCACAAACCATTCAAGTCTTGTTATTGCAAACGCAAGATACCGCATTGATATTCTAAGAACTAGCATGTATCCATATTCCATCCACGCAGCAATCCATTTAAGTCCGCTAAAGAACCCATCAGCATCTTCCTTATCTGAGTTTAATGGTGCTGGCTATTGCGCCTCGCTACCTTTACATTTTTTGGTAGTGAAATTGCATATAATCTTGGATTTCCTTCATATCAACTGTGTTTAAACATATTGAGTTATTTCCCCTAAGGCCCAAGTCCTTCAAGTTTGTTATATGAAAGGTTGAGAACATAGAGGAATGTTAAATTTATCAATTGTACGAGAATCTTCCCAACAAGTATATTTGAACATAGGTTTAAGGATTCTAAGTTAATTAAATTCCTTGATGATGAGATGTGACCTGTTGGGAAATTGTGAGACAATTTTAGCTGTTAAAGACCTTTAATCTCTACAATGGACACTAGAATCCCTTCCTTGAATCTATTGCTTGATAAATTGATGGTGATGAGGATCGTTTGAATTTTCGCTAACTTAATATCCAATCCTTTGAATATCAGCTATGTAGGACAACCATAGGGGTAGTTTTCTTCCCGTATGTAGCCCATTTACTTGTTAAAGTAGGTCATTGCTTTGAGATTGCTGAAAAACTCTATTTGTAAAGGTCCCCCCAAATGTTGTTGGACAAGTTAAGGATTTACATGATGTGGAAGGAGCAATTGGTTGTATGACTGTTAAAAGAGCCATAAATCTTATTTGGTTGCAATGAAAGAAGTTAAAGTACTAGAAGAGTTCTAAGGAAATAGAGGAACTCGTCCTCTTTCTTATTGTTGCCAAGATCAAGGACTTCCAAGTTCCTGTAGTTGATGATAGATTCTGGCACATGCTTTTAAGTTCATTGCCATTCAGATTTAGATATCTCAAGCCATTCCCTTAGGAGAACATGTTGGGAATAATGCCCTGGAAATTATTTGAGCCCAAATGAAACACATGAAGACTATTAGTAAAGCTTTTTAGGCATTGTGGTATAAAACCTCTGAAGTTATTATGGGACATGTTAAGAATTTCCAGGGATTTCAATCTACATATTGAAGAAAAGACATGCTATGTTAGTTTTTTGTTTGATTAAAGCATGAGAATTGCCAGGTTCACAAGATTGAAGAATAAGCTTGTAAGGGGACCTTTCTGCCTATTGCTACTAAGATCCATATATGTTAATGAGGTGTACATAAAGGGGCTAATAAAACCAGTAAGCACATTATCTTGAAGAAATAAGTAAGTAAAAGAAGGTAGTGCAAGCAAAAAGTATGGAATTGGACCAATGATATTGTTTTGCCAAAGATATAAGCTTGTGAGTTTTGTAAGATTACCAAGGAAATCCAGAATTAGCAACACCAAAGCTATCATTTCCAAGATGCAAATTAGTGAGTTTTGGAGATTTTGGAATGTGGAAGGGATCGTCTACTCACTTAAATTGTTATTGGAAAGATCTAAGTGGATGATAGTCATAAAGTTATGAACCAAAGCCATATTTGGGTTTATAATGTTGTAGTATTCAAGAGCAAATGTTTTTAAGGACATTAGATGATGTTGTTCTCACAGCCTTGTATAGGTTATAATTGTTGTCAACTAGGTTTAAGTGTGCAAGAAAGTAAAGCCACATAGAAGGGCAAGAAGGTAAAAGCCACATGGAGGGGTAAGAACGTAAAAGCTACGTGGAAGGACAAGATAGTAAATTTGCCTTATTAGGGTTTCATGGAGGAGTATACAAAGGCCAACACAATTGAATACATAACAAAATACCAAACCCTAAATAGAAAAACACCACCTGCAAAAGAAAAGAGAAATCGTTGGCAAAAATAGAGAAAAGAAATGTATACCGACGACAACAAATAAATTACCATTGACAGAGAGAGAGAAAGAGGAGACGACCAAAAAGTGAGCAAAATGGCAAAATCCTATTTGGCCAACCAAGTGAGCTGATGGCAGAATAGGGGAAGAGAGAGAAATTCGGCTAGACAACAAGAGAGAGAGAAAGCACGACACAGCAAGAGAGAGAAATAGGTCGACACGGCTGGACGGTGAGAGAGAAAGCATGACACGACAAGAGAGAGAAACGGGTCGACGGCAAAACAGAGTGGACGATTAATGGAAAAACAGATAGAGATGGTCGAAGAGGGGTAGACGAAGAGAGAGAGACTGTTGGCAGAAAAATAGAGAAAACTAGAGACGGCCAAAGGGGAGTTGAACGGAAGACAAAAAAAAAGGGCAAAGACAACCGAGAGAACGAAATGTAAGACCAAAACGTGCGTCAGCGTGAGACCAGAACATACGTGAGTCGTGAAACTAGCAAGGTATGCAAGCCAGAAACGTGCATGAGACGTGAAACACCAAACCAGAAACTTGAGGCATGCCGTGAGATGTGGAACGACAAACCAAAAACGTGAGGAGAGCCGTGAGACAAGGAGACGGGTGAGACCGTGAGACGGTGAAAGCAGGAGCTGTGTGAGACAACCTAGAGAAGGAATTCGGCGAAGCATCGAAAAGAACTCAACGTATTTCTAGATTTCTTTAAAAGATGTTAGAGAGCGTTGCGGTGAACTTTTAAGCAGCAGTAGAGTAGCCTTTCAATTCAATAGAGGCAAGACAAGCTAGAAGAAGGGTAGACACAGTAAGTGACACTTTTTGTATTGTACTTGCTTAGTAATTGCAATAGTGAAAGGTGTAGAAGATTAAAGCATCCATTGTAATTGAGATTTTCAAGTATAGTGGATAGTCTCGGTAAGGGAGAGTCCCTACCACCGTGGATGTACGTCACGTTGACGGAACTACGTAAATCTCGTGTGTCCTTAATTTACTGTACGTTCTGTATTTTAAATTGAGTTGTGAACGCAGCTAAAGTATCAGCCAACCCATAACCTAATGAAGATCTAAACAAGAACATCTGAATTATCTATTAGGCAAGGTGTCTAAAAGGTGATTTTGGGGACTATTGTGATTAGTAGGTAGCAATAGATTTACCTTAGTCGAGTTTGAGAAAGAGTTCGTTTTTAAGAAGAAGTTGAAGTTGTTCATTTACCTGCGAATTGTGAATTATGGTGATATTGATTCACCCCTCCTTTCAGTATCACAAACTAGTAGATCTTAGGGAGAAGTCGGGAACTTTAATTGGTATCAGAGTATAGGTTCACTAGTTTGAAGTTTCACAGCTTGGTGTACTAGTTTGAAGGGTTTCAGAAGTTTTAACTTGTTCAGCATACTGAGAAATGGATGTTGGTACTAACACCAACACTACTTACAGTAAGAAGGTTCCAATCTTCAACGGAACCAACTACTATATGTGGAGAGCAAGAATGCAAGTGGTATTTGCAACCATGGGCATAAACGCAGTGAAATGCGTACAAGAGGGTTTTGTGGCCCCAGAAGAAGGTAAAGACCTAACCCCAGAGGAGTTAAGGTAGTTTAAGATAAATGGGAAGGCCTCAAACGTCATCATTTCAGCATTGATAGATGCTGAGTATGTTAAAGTTATGGACTGCAAATCTGTTAAGGAGATATGGGACAGATTGCAGAAAGTCTATGAAGGTGATGGCATAATGAAGGAGGCTAAGCTTCAAGTGTTCAAGGAGAGATATGAATCACTCAGAATGTAGAAGAATGAGATAGTTCAAGAGTTCTTCACCAGGGTTATTGACGCTGCAAACGACCTGAGAAGTCATGGGAAGAACAAGAAGGACTCATCGATTGTAAAGAAAATTCTGAAAATTCTGCCCGAGAGGTTTGCCTCAAAGGTAGCAGCCATAGAGGAAAGTAGAGATCTCAATTCTATGTCTCTGCATGATCTCTAGTGCAATCTTATTGCATATGAGATGAGGATAAAGTCAGCTAAAAGCTCTGCAACAACAAAGGTATCAAAGGAGGCAGCTTTTAAAGTTATGAAACACTTGAAGATAAAAGAAGAGGAAGAATCATACAGTGAGGATAATGATGATGATGAGGAAGAAAGTGAAAGTGAAGTGTTGGCATACTTCACAAGGAAGTTCAAAAAAGGGTCTAATAATGGAAAATGACAGTTGTCTTTGAGATGTTATTGTTATGGGCAGACTGGACACTTTGCTTTTTAGTGCAAAGTGAAACTTGATGATGAAGATGATGATGGTGATAATAAGCATAGTTCAAAATGGAGAAGACCATCATTCAAATCAAAAAAGTCCAACAAGAAGACTACCAACCCACAGAGGAAGAAGAAAGGCTTATTTAAGAGCTATGTGAGTCAGACAAAAGAAGCTGATGAGAAGGAAGATGAAGAATCATCAGATGAGCAGACCTTTATGGCATCAGCTCAAGGTGGTAGTTCAACCTCTGAAGAAGAAGAGGAGGTTGATGAAGAAGAACCAGATCTTGAAGTTGAGTTGCAAGCAACTTCAAAGGAGATAATTAAAAGGGATAGAACCATAAAAAGGTTGGAGGCTCATATAAAACAAGTTGAAGCAAAGTCTGAGGAAGCTGAAAGTCAAAAGGATGAAATAAGCGCTGAACATATTGACTTGAAGAGAAGATTTGAATAATAGATCAAAATATGTGAAGACTTTACTATAGAGCTTAGCTCAAGAACTTCAACAATTGAAGAAATGGAGATAGAGTTGCTGAGACTTCAGCAACAACTCAAAAAGACTGAGGAGAACTTACAGAAGGTTAAAGTGGTAAGAGAGACAAGTTTTGCAAAAGGAGAGAAGAATATAGAGAAAGTGCAGCAATCTGAGGCTGCATTGGCTAAAGAAAATAAGAATATGCCACAGAAGTTGAAAGAGAAAGTTGTGATTCAGAAGAAGATAGCTGAGAATAAAAAAGATCTGAAGAAGCAACCTAGGGTGGCAAACAAGAAGGAAGAAAAGAAAGTCAGCTAGCAGAGGGCTACGGCTGAACAGAAGAAGGAAAAGAAGGTGACTGAAATGAAAGTCACATAAGCAAAAAAGCCAGCTACTTTGCCTACACAGCTAGTGATGAACAAAAAAAGAAAAGTTATGATCAGACCCAAGAAGAGGCAGTTTCAAGGTCATTGCCTTTATTGTGGAGTTTGGGGTCATAAGGCGGGTAACTGTTGGTGAAGAAAGCCAGTATATGTTTCCAACTTGAGAAGATCTAATGCTGTATACAAGGAGAGACAATACAAAATTCAGAGAAAAACAATTGTCGTGAGTTATTGCATTTACTATAAAAAGCAAGGACACACTGACAAGGATTATTGGTGGAGGCCCAGATCAGTGGTTTCAAAGAACAAGTTTGCTGTATTAGCAGACTTGGAGCAGTGTGAAAGGTGCGGGTAGGATGACCATAATGCCAAGAGATGCATGACACTTCTCCCTGAGCAAGAGAAGGCACTCAATGGCACAGTAAAAACAATTAGTGCAGTTAAAGCTGAGAAAAAGGAGAAAGTTATCTTCAAGCCAGTTCAAAAGAAAGAATATAAAGCTAAAAGGGAAGTGGCTAATATAGCTGAAATTGCACTCAAAGCTGACTATAAGGATAGGCAGTGGATCCTTGACAGTGGATGCACTTCACACATAATGGGAGATAAGAGTAAATTGTCAAAGCTAAACAAGTCAAGAGAAGGCAGAGTCAAGTTTGACAATGATGATTCACTTAACATCAATGGTCAGGGGTCAGTACACATTGAGGAAAGTTGAAAGATGTTCTGCATGTTGAAGGACTTAGATATAATCTAGCATCTGTTAGCTAACTATGCAATGATGACCACAAAGTGATATTCACAAAAACAAGTTGCCAAGTAAAGAGTAAAGAAGGTAATATTGTTGCAGCCGGGAAAAAAACAGCTGAAAATTTATATATGATTGATGAGAACGAGATAAACAGTTGTTTACTCACCAAAGAAGAAGAAAATCAACTCTAGCATAAGAGGCTGGGACACTTATCACAGAAGAACATAAGGAAGCTGACCACTACTCATACAATCAGAGATATTCCCAACCTCAGGAGAGAGAGAGAGAGAGTATGTTTGCTCAGCATGCTCTAAAGGAAAACATGCCAAAAAGCAGTACAAGACCAAAGAGTTTCTGAAACAGTATTTGACATTGTGCATACTGATTTGTGTGGACCGATGAGGACAAAAGGGTTGAAAGGTAAGAGGTACTTCATTTTGTTTGTTGATGATTATTCGAAAAGGACCTACCTTATGCACCTCAAACACAAGTCAGAAGTTTTGAATTGCTTCAAGAGATACAGAAGATTGGCTGAAGATAAGAGTGGAAGGAAGATCAAAGTATTGAGGTCAGATTAAGGTACTAAATTTACAAATAAAACTTTTGAAGATTATATTGAGAAGTATGGAATTCATCATCAAATGGCAGCAGCAAGAACACCTCAACAGAACGGGGTGGTAGAGAGGAAAAATAGAGCTGTGGTTGAAATGGCGAGAACTCTACTGCTGGAATCCAAACTTCACACAAGATTTTGGACAGAAGCAACATTTACAACCATGCATCTACTAAATAGAGTATTACTAAGGCCCAATACTGATAAGACTACATATGAGCTATGGAGTGGGAAGAAGACAATAGCTAAGTATCTCAGAGTCTTTAGCAGCCCATGTTTTATGAAGAACAAGGAGCAATACTTGGGAAAATTCAACGTTAGGTCTGATGAAGGCATCTTTGTGGGATACTCAGAAAAGACAAAAGGTTACAGAGTTTTCCTGCATAAGCTGGGAAAAGTAATCACTTCAGTGATGTGAGAATAGATGAGAACTGGAAAACAATGCAGAATGGAGAAGTTGAGGACAATATAGATGAAGAATCAGACCAACCTGTAAAAAAGGAACAAAAAGTAAGTTCAAATTCGGAGAAGAGTGAGTGTGAAGATGAAGAAAGAGATCCTCTTGCAACTAAGACGGTACAAGGAAGAAGGACAAAGAAAACATAGACCAGTGCTCACCAAGGAGATTAGATCATAGGTGATCCATCAGCAGGAGTTACAACAAGAAGAAGAATTATGGGAGCTACTGCCTTACTCTCACAAGTTGAACTTAAATCTGTTGAAGAGGTTATTTAAGATAAAGCCTGGGTCAAAGCTATTAATGAGGAGCTGGATCAAATTGAGAAGAATGATACATGGGAGCTAGTTCCAAGACCCACTAATAAGAATGCCATAGGAACAAAATGGGTGTTTAGGAATAAATACAATGAAGATGGCAAAGTGGTGAGCAACAAGGCCAGGCTGGTTTGCAAAGGCTACACTCAGATAGAAGGGATAGATGTTGATGAAACTTTTTCACCAATAGCAAGGTTAGAAACTATTAGAATGTTCTTAGTTTTGGCAGCACACAAGAGGTATAAAGTTTATCAGATGGATGTAAAATCCGCCTTTCTGAATGGGCTCTTGAAAGAAGAAGTGTATATTGAACAACCCGATGGAGTACAAATCAGTGAGGATGAGACACATGTGTGCAAGCTGAAGAAAACCTTGTATGGTCTTAAGCAAACTCCAAGAGCATGGTACAGTAGGCTGAATGCGTACTTGAGAAGGTTGAACTTCAGAAGAGGAACGGTTGATAATAACCTGTATGTGTTCAACTCAGAGAAAGGTCAGCTGATAACCATAGTATATGTAGATGACATCATCTTTAGAGGGGATCACTCTGAGTTATGCCAAGATTTTGCACAGAAGATGAGTGAGGAATTTGAGATGTCATTGATTGGAGAAATGACGTACTTTTTTAGATTACAGATGAAGCAGTGTGAAGAAGGTATCTTTATTTCTCAGACGAAATATGCCAAAGAGATGCTGAAAAGGTTTGGCATGAAGGATAGCAGACATGTCAGTACCCCAATGACAGTGGGCTGTAAGTTAACAAAAGATCAGGAGGGAAGGAGTACAAGCCCTATAGAGTACAGAAAGATAATAGGAAGCCTTCTGTACCTTACAGCATCAAGGCCTGATCTTATGCAAGCTATGTGCACTACCAGCAGATTCCAAATTGATCCTAAGGAGTCTCATGTGTTGGCAGTGAAAAGAATCCTAAGGTACCTCAAAGGAACACTGGAAATGGGTTTGTGGTATCCAGCCATGGATTCTATTAAACTACAAGCATACACTGATGCAAACTGGGCAGGAAGTATATATGATAGAAAATCAACTAACGACTGTAGCTTCTACTTGGGTTCAAAGTGTGTTGCATGGTTAAGTAAAAAGCAAAACAGTGTTGCTTTGAGCACAACTGAGGCTGAGTATATGGTTGCTTGTGTAGCATATACACAAGTGATATGGATGCTAAGACAATTGGCAGACTTGGGTGTTGAAGTGAAGTTACCAATGAGTGTACTTTGTGATAATCAAAGCGCTATTGATCTCAGTAAGAATCTGGTTCAACATTCGAGGAGCAAGCATATTGACATCCGGTATCACTTCATCAAAGATCAAGTGGAACAGGGTACAATTCAGTTGGAGTATGTCTAACTAAACCTCTGTCCACAGAGCTGTTTGAAAAGCACAAATTGAGTCTATTTGTGCAAATGCCTCCTCAAGCCTGAAGTTCAGGTGAATCCTCCATCTCTACTTTGCGAGTTTTTCAAATTTGTAATTGGTTGGCAAAGGTGGAGAGAAGCAACAGTGCAGGGGGAGCTGTTAAGAAAGGGGGAGTTGAAACTGCTGTATAGTGACTTTTGTTATGAGTATTGCCAACAATTACAAAGGGGGAGATTATTGTTCCCACAACCTTGTATAGGTTGTAATTGTTGTCAATTAGGTTTAAGTGTGTAAGAAAGTAAAGCCACATGGAATGACAAGAAGGTAAAAGCCACATGGAGGAGCAAGAACGTAAAAGCTACGTGGAAGGGCAAGACAGTAAATTCGCCCTATTATGGTTTCATGAAGGAGTATATAAAGGCCAATACAATTGAATATATAGCAAAACACCAAACCCTACACAGAAGAACACCACCTGCAAAAGAAAAGAGAAGTCATTGGCAAAAATAGAGAAAAGAAATATACACCAATGACAATAAAGAAATTACCGGAGAGAGAGAGATAAAGAGGAGACGACCGAAAAGTGAGCAAAACAACAAAATCCTATTCGGCCAACCATGTGAGCCGACGGCAGAACAAAGGAAGAGAGAGAAATCTGACTGGACAACAAGAGAGAGAGAAAGCAAGACATGGTAAGAGAGAGAAACGGGTCGACACGGCTGGACGGTGAGAGAGAAAGCACGACACGACAAGAGAGAGAAACGGGTCGATGGCAAAACAGAGAAACGAGTCGACGACAAAACAGAGAAACGGGTTGACGGAAAAACAGACAGAGACGGCTGAAGAGGGGTGGACGAAGAGAGAGAGACCGTTAGCAGAAAAATAGAGAAAACCAGAGATGGCCAAAGGGGAGCTAAACGGAAGACCAAAAAAAAAGGAGAAAAAAAGGGGCAAAGACAACCAGGAGAGCAAAACATGAAAGACAACCGGGAGAGTGAAACGTGAGACCAGAACGTGCATCGGCATGAGACTAGAACGTACGTGAGTCGTGAAACTAGTAAGGCGTGCAAGCCAGAAACGTGTGTGAGATGTGAAACGCCAAACCAGAAACGTGAGGTAGGCCGTGAGACGTGGAACAACAAACCAGAAACGTGAGGCGAGCCGTGAGACAAGGAGACAGGTGAGACTGTGAGACGGTGAAAGTAGGAGCTGTGTGAGACAACCTAGAGAAGGTATTCAGCGAAACATCGGAAAGAACTCAACGTATTTCTAGATTTCTTCAAGAGAGGTTAGAGAGCATTGCGGTGAACTTTTAAGCGGTAGTGGAGCAACCTTTCAATTCAAAAAAAGCAAGACAAGCTAGAAGAAGGGTAGACACAGTAAGTGACACTCTTTGTATTGTACTTGCTTAGTAATTGCAATAGTGAAAGGAGCAGAGGATTAAGACATCTATTGTAACTGGAATTCTCAAATATAGTGGATAGTCTTGGTAAGGGAGATTCCCTACCACCGTGGATGTACGTCACGTTGACGGAACCACGTAAATCTCGTGTGTCCTTAATTTGCTTTACGTTTTGTGTTTTGAATTGAGTTGTGAATGCAGCTAAAGTATCAGCCAACCCATAACCTAACGAAGACCTAAACAAGAACATCTGAATTGTCTATTAGGCAAGGTGTCTGAAAGGTGACTTTGGGGACTATTGTGATTAGTAGGTAGCAATAGATCTACCTTAGTCGAGTTTGAGATAGAGTTCGCTTTTGAGAAGAAGTTGAAGTTATTCACTTACCTGCGAATTACGAATTGTGGTGATACTGATTCACCCCCCTCTCAATATCATAAACTAGTAGATCCTAGGGAGAAGTCGGGAACTTCAGATGACTAATTGAACTAGGTTCTAAATAAATAGAAATGTTTGTGCTAAAAGTAATGGAGGTCTCAGTTTATAATGAACAACGATAAAAAGCCAATAAGGCCTACATTATCTGTACCACCAAGCAATTAAAGGTGTGGTCAATCAAACATATTGGGGAATTCTCCTTGAAGTCCATAATTCTAAGCTTTAAGGTTAAATTCATTAGAAAGCTAGGTCTAACCAAAGACAAGTCTATAAAGTTTAAACTGATTTCCCTTACCCCGGTTAAGTTCTAAATAAGTCTGCTAAAAGCAATCTTCTCTAGCTTTAGGTCTTTGTTAAAAGATAGATCAAAGGAAATTAGTTTGGACAAGAAGGCAATTTTTAAAGGAACATGGCCCATAAAATTTGAAGGATTAAGTTTAAGATGTGTCAACTTTGAGAGCCGACCTAGTTGAGAAGAGACATTAGTGCCATTGAATTTATTGTTAGAGAGGTCGAGGTGTTGGAGATAATGAAGCTGGAAAAGGCTGATAGTGGGAAGGAGATTGCCATAAAGTATGCTGCAAGCAAGATCAAGCCTAGTGACACAACCAATAACTGTGTCACATGTGACCCCATCCCATAAACAGCAATCTATATCATTTTTCCAAGAATTAGTCTTTGAATGACAATTTAGATTTATAATTAAATCAGTGACATAATCGTAATGACATTCAAAATAGATAACATTTATAATAGTAGAGGATTTTTTGAAATGGAATAAGGCAATCCTTTAATAAATAAGGCACAAATGGTTAGAAGATAAGAAATTTGAGTGTGGTAATGGTGAACAAGCAGCTTGAAACTATAAGTAAAACAAAGGAAGGCAGTAGAGTTTACATTACTATGATAAATAGTATCCTATGTTAGTTCAAAGATAAATAAAAGCCAATGTTAATTTTATGATGGTTCATAAACCTCAAAACTCACACTACTAATGAGTTTAAAGGTTATTCATATAGATAAATAGAAATGCAAATATATTCCTATTTTGTATGCATACATAGAACCAATGCCAGACATGAAAGTTAATCTCTCCTAGTTCCATATTATGCAATGTAGGACAGAAATTACAAGAGGAAATGCATATCCTTCGATCATGACTCAAATCATGGGGGTTTTCTCCTTTCATGGGGAAGAAACATTCTCGTGAACAAACTATGTTAGTGGCCTTTGGTTTTTATCATATCCAGTTGGTCATTTATCTTCAGCTTCTCTTTTAATATAAAAATCTTAATTATTTATCTTATAAATTTAGATGAGAAAAATAATTTTGCAAGGCATGCCTTGCAGCGTTACAAATACTGCATAGCATGTTTTTTCCAACTAAATGTAAAACAAATAAATCAAAACTAAATATCTTACATATAATCAGCCTTTATTAAACCAACAAAGCTGGGTGGAATTCGTCTAGTCAGTTTGTTAAAGTTGAGATCCCTGTAAAAGAAACCATAAAGACAAATTAATATATATATATATATATATTTTTTTTTTGTAAAGAAGCATTTGATTACATTTTGTTGCTAAAATAAAGGATAGTCAACTCAGTAGAGCATTTCCACATCTTATTGTTACAAAAAATCTTTGCAGTATATCTCCACCACACAATATCCTATGATGCTTTATTCAACTTACATCTTAATGTAAGTTAGCGAAGAAACATCCAACTTACTTCATCATCAAGTTAAATGACCGATATAGGTCATAGTTCATGAACATGAACATAAGTTACCAGCACAACAACTAATGGCATATGATAATTTAACACCCTCGCCTTTGGTTCAAAGATATAGTTGAGGTAAGTAAGTTAGAGGATAAAAGGCCTTGAGGGGTAAATTGAGCATGACAGCTTATAACTTGATAAGGTATTCATTAATCAATCTTATTGTCAAAGAAGAATTAAATCAGTACTTATTTGAACTTTTAAGAAGACCCACAATGTCAATCATTAATCATAATAACTACTGTAACATTAGGTCAAACTTTTACTTAAGCAGTCACCAATGAGTTTTTGCCGTATCTAAATTTCATCAATCAATTAACTTGTTTTATGAAAAAGTATTTTTCTTTAAAGGACTTTGTTTCAGAACTTAGTCCCCTCAAAAACAAAAACTTCATTTATGTCAGAACTACAAAGTGTCAAAATTATGAGGACCTGAAGCTTTCAGCAGGCAAAATTGTGAACTTAATTTTACATTTAAAAAGATAGAAAAAAGACTAATATATACTCACAGAGTTTTCAATATGGTCATCTCTTCTAAATAGTCAAGTAGTTTTCTAACAATATCACAATTCCTTAATATTTTGTAAAAAAATCAGGTACATATAATCATTAAAGGACACTAGAGCTTGACATTAACACATGAAACAAATGCATCCAACTCACAAATTTTTCCGCCTTTTCATTTTCTCCAATGGAGGAAACTTTATTTCAGTTCCATAACTTAAGTCATTGATTCTTCTGCCCAAACAATGAGAATATGCACGATGAACTATACGAACAAAACAAAAAGGGAGAATCAAAAAAAAAAAAAAAAAGATACCATTTTAGTAAGAATAAGTTTAAAGTGGTGAAACTATAATACTCACAAGTCAGTGATCCTTTCTAAAAGTCCAATGCCAGATGGAATTGGCCCAATTAAGCCACTGCCTTCTATCACCTTGTCATTATCAAATTTTAGTTTGTGTCAGTAACAAAACATGCCATAATAAATGATACCTTACAAGAGAGGTAAGTCAAAGTTCATACAATTTCTTCAGGCTTGTCCAATTGTGAATAAAGTTGGGTATATTCCTAGTGAACTTGTTATCGTCAATCCGACTACATTTACATGTTGCCAAAGCCAACAGCGTCATAATTCCACAATTCAAAAATAATTGATGGGTCAATATTTGGCTAAGATGGTAAATCAGAAACTTACGAGTCCTTCAATGAGGTCAAATTTACAAAGGTGGCAGGCAACTGGCCAGTAAAATAGTTGGAGGTGAAGCTCCTATATGAGCAAAGAAACACAGAAGAAATTTCAATTCAAACAGAATTTCCGAAGTACTCAAAGGAAAATGGCTCAACGTGCATGATAACAAGAAATCACATGTTTTTCAAGATGACTATGTATAAGTTCACAAAATTAAGTAAAGATTCATACATTTTTTTTACTGTTCTTCAAATTTCCAAGCTCTGGAGGCAAGACGCCAGAAAGTCGATTGAACTCCACTGTTCTGCATGTTCGTCTCACAAAAAAATGTCATGCGGACTGAGAACATAAAACAGTGAAAGGGGTAATATACTTTTTATATTTTTTTTTTCACTTACAAATTTAATAAAGTGCTAATGTTTCCAAAGTCTTTTGGTATTGGACCCGTTAGCCGGTTTCCCAGAAGGGAGCTGAATTCACACACACATTTTAGTTTCAAGGGAAATAAATAAATAAATAAATAAAACATTCAAAATCTTTCAAAAGTTAAATACATTTAGATGTAAAAAAAAATGGGGATCCAGAGGTAGGGAACGACGAGAATGTACACGTTGAACAATTGCATGGAATATATTCACAACTTAATAAATTTGAATATAATGTATCTATTATTTAATGAATCGAAACTCAAAAAAAGACATAATAAATTTAATATATAATGACTTGGCAGCCGGGCATGGGCAGTGGCGCCAGGAGCTAGAGCCGTGGGACAAAAGGCAGCGAGTGAAGCAAGAAGAAGAAGCGTAGAGACCAAGGCCACCTTGATGACAAACAAGATGTGTGTTTCTGTTAAAATTACTAAGGTATTTAGTGTATGCATGGGGTACGTATAATATATAGATACCTTCATGACTTGGCAGCCGGGCATGAGCAGTGGCGCCAGGAGCCAGAGCTGTGAGGCAAAAGGCAGCGAGTGAAGCAAGAAGAAGAAGCGTAGAGACCAAGGCCATCTTGATGACAAACAAGATGTGTGTTTCTGTTAAAAAAAAAAAAGTGGGGGGGGGGGAAATAACTGGGAGATTGGAATCTAAAGACTTTATAGGGTAGTTGAAGTCAAGTCAATAGGAGTATGCTTTTTCTCTTCCTTCCGATTGGTGTGAAAAAGAATCCATCTACCTATCTTTTTCTCTCTTAATTTCGTTCAGTGGGAAGGCCCCAGTTGACCAAAAAAAAAAAAGATTTAGTATTTTAATTTAAGTTAACATACTAAAATATCATAAATGAGATATTGATAGAGTTGGCAGACTACTAAATATCGTGTTCCTTTTTTTTTAGTAAAAAAAATAATAATTAATTGATCTTATAGATTAAAATTCATACATATTTAAACAAATATATAATTATTTAATAAAAAATAAATTCACCAAATTGACTACCTATGAGGGTTCAGAATTACAATCACTGTTTTTGTATCAATAAAACTATTTATATAACAATTATATAAGTCATCATTAACTTAAAATTACTAAAGTATTTAGTTTATAAATTGTTATACATTAATTACATTTTTGGATTGTTCTAATTTGCGAGGGTAAATATTAGAAATAGCATGTAGTTGAGTGATTTAGATGTTACCTTATACATAATCTAAATGTTAATTTTTATTAATTAAAATTTTCTTTACGTGCACAAAAAATAAATGAAGGTTAGGATACTCCATTTATTGATTAAGAGGTCTAATGAGACACAAGTTACCGGATCCAATGTTAATCTAATAAGGTATCAGAACGGTTATATTAAAATAAAATTAAACATAATAAATTAATTAAAATGAAATTAAGCAATAAATTCAATAATAAATCATTTAATTTATCCTATTTATTGATTAACAAAAGCTTATGGGATCCAGGTTAATTAAAACATGATTAGAGTTTTGGTAAACTTATGATTACGCATTAAATATCACGCGTGCACGAGTGATGTAAAGGCTATAGACGAGAGAGTTTTACCCAAATATAAAGTAACCGAAGTGAATCTTTAGATTTTATACAATACTGGATTAAGAGATTGGATTAATTGTATAGGATATGTATGCAAATACCGAAATCTTCAAAGGCAATTTTATTGCTAGAATGAGAGACTGTTATTACGTAGACTTTGAAGTACTTTAGACATGTTAATCCAAGGTAATACTTAAATAATCTTGTGAGAAAAGATATTAAGTAAGTTTTAAAGAATTTGAAAGAATCGGTTTGAAGTTAAGAGAGACTAGAAAAGTACAAGAAAATCAAAAGGACAAGAGAAATAGTTTTACAAGAACTTCAATTCAATGGTATTTTTATAAATGAGAGGAATTAGGTATTTATAATAATTTTACCTCAATATGTGGGTAGAATCCATTTGACCTAATGGTTCCTATTATTCTATATTTTATAAAAAAATAAGGTATACTTATAACAAGATAAGATATATTTTATAATAATTTATCTAAAATATTTTAGTTAACTCTTTAAGTTACAATCGGACTAGGCGTCCTTCACGCTTAATTTGACGATGCTTTTGGACGGGCCGTGATACCGTGACCTCCTTCCCTCTGTAGAATTAGTAGAATTAGTAGGAGGAAGACAGGAATTAATTTTGAAAGTGACATGAAAATGAATGCTAAGAAAAGGCGCAGAATCGTATCATGAGTTCACGACCACAAAGTCCAAATATAAAGGCAAAAAATTTAGTGGTCGAAAAAATCGGTCGACGATGTGAGCTGTCCAATTTGACGGGAATATTCATTACGCAGCTGTGCAGGTTTGAAACTTTGAATAAATATCAAATCTAGGCATAATTTTGATATAATTAATGTTAAGATACAGAATGACACAAATCTATAATATTTGGGTCTATAGACAAAATTAAACTCATTACTCAAATATTTAAGTACATACTACAGGCCATAAAAGACAAAACAACTATATCTATATTATGTATATTAATCACCAATGAAGTTAAAGCTCTTCTTCAATCAATTCTTTTTTTTTTTTTCCTTATCCTTACTTTTATTTTTCCAATTCGATTGGTATTCTTTTTTTTTTTCTTATTAGAATGTTTATTAAGTTTATTAGTTATATAATAAATATATATATATATATTATTTTTATAAATCTTATATTATATTTTTAAATTTTTAAAATAAAAATTTGAAACATCAAAAATAGCAACTTAGATGAAAGGCAACCATTCCAACCATATGACTAAAATGAAAATATTAAGCAAAAAAAAAATGAAAGAAGTTTAGCTTTTACCAAAAGGAAACAAAAGAGCATAATCTCACCTTAAAGTTAAAGAATGCTAATGAGAGCACCCCCTACCCACAAAAAAGAAAAACAGAAAAAAAGAAAAAAAGAAAAAAAAATGTTAAAAGTGTTTTGTACGCTACGATCAAGCCCCAAATCAATCATGCAAGTCGGAAAGTCGGGAGGAGAGTCACACAGAGTATGAACTTAGCCGCCAAAAATCTACTGGTCAAACAAACTATTGTCGTGGCCGGACCAACAACTACTAGATTACTGCAATTTACTAAGCCCGACCCCACGTTCCCCAGCCGCCGCATGCACACGTATTGGACATCCTCGAGGGCATATTAATAATTTCATTTAAAAGAACTTGTTTTTCCTTACCTCATCCAAACAAATTATTTATTTAATTCCATTACAAACACCAGAATTTAACGCCAAATTAGATTTAAATTTATCATACTCATGAAGTTACGATGAATACGTGTTTACATTTCTATATTCAAATTTCTGCGTATGTTTATTTTTTTTTTTGGGTTATTTATTTTCCCTTAATTCCATTTAGTTTCGTTGCTGTACACATTTTTTCTTTTCCTTTTTAATATTCCGAACAGAGATCCCGAGAAAATGAGATTTTAGCTTTCAATAATTGCATGTGCATTTACTACGACGGTTTGACTCTTTGCACAAATATAGATAGATAAATAAATATCCAAAAGAGAAAACAGCCAAGAGAATACATGATCATTTGAACTTTGTTCAGCCCTCTGCCGCTGCGCTTCTGTCCAGCAACAATCTCCCTCTACGTATCTTTCTCTAAGATTTGAACAGAAAAGCAATGGCGTTCGTTGAATCCGTAACAAAGGTTGTCTCCGTTATTGTCTTAGTGTTGAACTGCTTTCTTGTGGACTTCCGATCTCGCGCTCGGGTCTTGCCTGAGGAAGAAGGTTACTTTTTACCTTGTTATTATTATTATTGTTGTTCTTTCTGCAAAAACATGTTTGTGTCTTTTAGCGGTTTCCTCCTTTTTTTTTTTTTTTTTACTTAAATTTAACTTTTGTTTTTAAACCGTCGTCTTGACAGCAACAACAATGCTTTTGGTTTATATGCTTAGTGTTTCTGTTGGTTTTTAAGGATCTGGTCGCTTGCTGATATTGGGAAAGCAGAATCCACACCAATTGGCAGAAAAGTCCATTTCGTTTTGAGTTTTCTGTGCCCAAACTTGGAGTTGATGTTATCACTGTCTTTTTGGTGTCCTAGTTTTGAGACGCGTTGAGTTGATTAGTAAATTTTGACTTTTCGTTATTGCCATGGGTTTCACGTCCTTCATTTTACTGCTAAGAACTTTGTTTGGCAAATGGGAAAATAGGGAAAACAGGAGACCACGCTGCTTTCTTGATTGTGAACTGATTCCCCGTATCTCTCTCTTGATTAGTAATTTTTTTCTTTTTGGGTCCTTTTTAATGGTGACAACAAGGTAATGTTTGAAGGCCTGCAGAGTGATAGTTGAGTAAAATGGCAAGATGTATATTTTTGGGTACATGTGGGGGCTAGTAGAGAAGACCGTAATAGCTTTATTTAAGCGCAATAGTCCATCTCTTGCAATTAAATAATTGCAATGAAATAATAATTTATTCAATTCTCATAGATCTTTGCAATACACGGCTTTCTGTCAAAAAAAAATGTTGACCTCTGAGAGAAACCCCTAGGCTGTCAAGCATTAACGTCGGAGATTGTGGATATAACATCTTGGCATGTAGAATTATGCTTTGATGTTGCGTCTTTATGAACTTAGCTGCAATTTTCCAGCTGCGGGTACCCATTTGAAATTATTTGGATGTGACCTTACCAATTAATTGTGCATGTTGTGAATTACTCAGCTTTGCTTCAATGACAGAGCAGCCTGTAGCTTTTGGGTGGCATTTTCCTTGAACTCGATTTTGCTTATGTTGCTTTCTAGTATGGTATGCGACAATAACAGCTGTGTAGAATCTCTCTCTTTTTTGTTTTTTTTTGTTTTTTATTTTTTGGTGAGCTTCTTTACATGGATTCTGTCAATTTGAAGTGTCATGAACGTGGGCCTACATTGCGCTATCATAATTTAACATTGATAGAAAGACTAAAAATTTGCTAATAATGCAATGTGTGGACGTAAATATAAGACACATATAATTTCCCTGGTACAAGTAATTTTTTCATTTCTGTGATAAACCTCACAAGACAGAAAGTTGTGGGCTTTGGATTCAGTTAACACATCGCCTCAGGTTCATGCCAGCTGCTTCATATCTGCAAAAACAATGGTGATTAAAGCTCAACGAGGCTACAGTACTCGTCTCAAGAACTTTTTAATGAGATGATATTATGTGACATGTATACTTTTTAGACTGAGTCTATCCAATGAGGCCCTTGTTCTTGCCTTGTAAACATGGTCGACAATTTGACATCACGGTATGAAAGGAGCAACCAATCATGACCAAGATGTCCTTTTTGTTTGATGGTTAGAGTTGGCTATGACAAGTTGTCGTTGAACTGAGGTGCCGTTGACCATGTGATACAATTTATTTGAAAGTTGGTTGTGACTAATGAATGATATCCATGTCAAATTTTAAAGTTGAACCAAGTAAGAGTTATGCTTAGCTCTCATGAAATTAATGTTTTTGGCATAATTTCTTTTGAACGTCTGTTTCGTTATGTTATTTATATCTTTACATATTATTTCAATAGCATGTTTTTGATGATATTCATGTCTATTGAGCTTTTGTTTTAATTGCATATAACAGTGGAAATTCTTGAGGCAATATCCATAAAATTGAAGATCAAAAACTGGACCATTACCCAGAACTCTTGCACCAGTGAGGAGTGGAACAGGACTATTATCCCTTCAGAAATCTTAAGCAATGTCACATGTGACTGCACGTTTCAGAATGGCACTGCTTGTCATGTCACCAACATGTATGTGCCTGTTCCTTATGGACAATATTTCCTCGGTTGTACAACCGGACACACACACAAACAGAAATGGAGTAGTTGTAACCATAGCAGTTGTCAGGCGTAAAATTTTTTGGGAGTTGCCATTTCAAGTTATGAGCTCATAATATGGCCATTTAATATCAATTTTTTGACCTGCAGGATACTATATTCTAGTTCATCATATTTTTGGTCTAAGTGTTATCACAGGAGGCAGTGTATGTGCTATGCCAAATGCATTTAGTAAACATCAGCTTGTGTTAATTCATCAACCAAAAAAAAATAAAATAAAATAAAAAATCAGCTTGTGTTAACTATCTTAGCGCTAGAGGCATCTTGCTTGTAACCAAGAAAAGCAGAAGTTAGTGAACATAAAATTGACCACGTTGTGAAGAGAAAGCTGAACATCTTGATTTTGTCATGTATCCCCATCATATTTATCCAACTTAGAATTAAGCATTGTGCTCACTTCTTATGCTTCCTTATTTGAATCCAACTTTCCATAGGACTTTTCTTTGAGAGACTGTGCTATAATTTCTTTTTTTTGGCATGTGCACTTAAGTAAATGCTTGCGTAAGACATTGTGGATCTTAAGCATAAAAATAATCAATTGTTTCTAGGACCAGATCACGTATATAAGTCCCTGCAGAGTCCATATATTTGTCACCCCTGTTTCTTCTATCCTTTTTCATCTCCTCAATGTTTTGGTTGTCTTGACAGCCTGCTGAAGGGTTATAATTTAACGGGAACTCTACCAGAGGAGCTTGGATACCTTAGTTATCTGCAAGAGATGTAAGTTGCTGTTTTGTATTTTAGTTGCAAAGCAAGATTTGTTGAATGGAGAGAAGTTCTGACTTGGTGGCATACATTGCTTGATGGACCATATGCTTCATGGCGGATGTGAATCAGTGTTATAGAGAAACAATGGAAATGATAGAATTTTTATGATCTTAGCGAAAGCAAGAAATATTTGATGATCATAAAAGCAGGGCAGTGAACAACAATGTGTTTTGGAATTTAAAGCTCTTAGCTGAAAGATTTTCGTAAAGTTTCAAAATGCTTTGCTGCTATCTTATGATTTGCTTTCCAAAGGAAAGGAAAAAAAAAGAAACAAGAAGAAGAAGAGGGACCTTTGTCCTGCTTCCTTATTTTTGAGCTACGCTGCAAGATTTTGAATGTGAAAATCTCTAAGGTGAATCATTTTTCCATTGACAGAGATTTCAGTCGTAACTACATCAATGGATCAATCCCCGCAACTCTTGCTCAGCTTTCACAGCTTCGCATTTTGTAAGAAGTTGCATTTTGCAGCTATGAAGTTCATTCTTTATTTAGACAATGCCTTTAATGAACGGGCTAAATGGTTGGCAATTTGTGATTGTTATTGTGTATCAGGTCCCTCATTGGAAACCGTATAAGTGGTTCAATTCCTCCAGAAGTTGGCAACATTACAACCCTCGAGGAAGTGTAAGTCATGAAATAGTTTTGATTTCCTAGTTAGCAAATAGTGAGCTACAAAATTGATTTATAAAGTTGAATCAAATATTGCAGTGTCTTGGAAGATAATTTGCTTGGCGGGCCTCTCCATTCAAACCTTGGAAATTTAAGAAGCTTAAGGAGATTGTAAGATTCATCTCTTCATCTTATCATGGAGATGGAGTTCCCTTTTTCCTCTTGTGTTGTCTCTATATGCATATTCATGCTAGTGCGCAAAATTGATATTTTTTTACTTCGTCAGTCTTCTTTCTGCAAACAATTTTACAGGAAGAATACCAAATACATTTGGAAATTTGAAGAACTTGATTGACTTGTAAGTGATAGCATGCTGAAATTGGATGCATGGTTGCATATTTTAGAACTTATGCTAAATCTTTCTGTGTACTTCTCATACTGCTTGCAGCCGAATAGATGGGAGTCAACTATCTGGAAAGTTACCCGAATTTATTGGGAACTGGACAAGTATTGAGACATTGTGAGTGCTTACTTCATTTTGTGCATGCCATAAAATTTTCCTTAAGAGAATGTAGCTGAAATTTTTGTTTTCCTTTTCCTTTGCAATACCTAAGGACTATATGCTTCTTTTGCAGGCACTTGCAGGGAACATCAATGGCGGGTCCTATTCCTTCTACAATCTCACTGTTGAAAAACTTGACTGAATTGTGAGCACAAGTTTCTCCTTTTAATAGCTTCCACATTCATTCTTGGTGTTTTTCTTGTTATTAAAGCCACAAAGCCTACAAATGAGAGAGAACTGATTTCTTATGTCATGTCTTCTTGATCAGGAGAATAACTGATTTAGATGGCTCTGCTTCTAACTTCCCTAATCTACAAGAAATGAGAAGCATGCAAACCTTGTGAGTAACCTGAATGATCTGATGTATAGTTTTCAAGTTGGATAAGTTTATTTATTTTGGATAATGTTAATCTTTGGCTCAGGGTACTGAGAAATTGCTTACTAGTAGGGGAAATACCAGATTATATTCGAGATATGACAGAGCTCAAAACATTGTAAGATTCTCGAGCAGCAGATGCTTAGTGTTGACATTTTGTTTCATCTGTTTATTCTAATTTCTTTTCTTCTGTAACGAACATGAGCTGCCGAGTGATTGATGTTCTGGACATCCAAATTGGGATAATTTGTGATGAATCAGAAATGTCTATGAATAAGCTAACAGCATGTTTGTTTTGTGCATAATTACATTTTGGTTGCAACAATATTAACTTCTTCAAGTATTTTACATTTTAAATGTTAGTCAGATTCGGTAGCTTTTCATTTGAGTAGACTTGGATTCTAAGAAACATATGCGATTGGAATTTGGGATTTATTAATCTTATTGTATGAGGGTTGATGGGAGTGGTATTTTGAACGAAGATGAATGATGAAGCTTCTTCCTCCAGAATTCAATTTTGGCGGGATCTTTACTTGTCAGATAGCTAAAGATGAGGACGCTTAACACACACTCATCTTTCCCCCTCCCAGGCTCATAATTGAGGCATTTTTAAAACTCCTCTCCTCTATTTAGCTTCAAAAGTACATTGTCATTGACTTGCTGTTGAAAAGGGCCTAATCAGCACAAAGCCTATGTGTCATGAGATGCTATTGAAACATGTTAGTTTTTGATGAAAAGTGCATTTTTAATCTTGTAACAGCTGTTGCAGAGTTCTTTGCATTAGAGAGTGTAGGTGTCCAGATCAAAATTTCAAGTCATGTCTCCTGATGTTTTAAAAGGGCAGCCTGAAACTATGCTAGAATTTGTTATGAATTGTGTTGTTCTGTGGGGACTTTATGTGAGCTTATGTTTTCATTTAGCTGTTGTGTTTTGTTGCAGAGATCTGAGCTTCAATATGTTGAAAGGTCGGATACCTGATTCATTTGAGAGCTTGGCAAGACTAAAGTACATGTACATCAATCAGTAATTGACTGAATTTGGTTGTGTGAGCTCTTCATTTTTTATTTTCTGCTAACATTGACACTGTTTTGTTGCCTGCTCAACTGTGAATGGGT
The DNA here is from genome assembly GCA_021533255.1 of Ceriops tagal. NCBI lineage: Eukaryota > Viridiplantae > Streptophyta > Magnoliopsida > Malpighiales > Rhizophoraceae > Ceriops > Ceriops tagal. The sequence continues at coordinate 740,000 of CM038600.1, read as the reverse complement.
GTAGGTTTCTGACAAATAATTCACTGACTGGAGCAATACCTGGTTGGATACTGAATAGCAAGAGGAACATGTGAGTCTACGGCCCTTATACACTCTAGCAGTAAAGTTACTAGTACTGTGATAGAATTTACAGAATGTTCTCCATCTATCATTTCAACACCAATGTAGTTGGTTGCTATATGATCATGATTCTTTCCTTTTGTATTTAACAAACTATGGCCTGGATTACAAATGCAATGATTAAACCTATTTCAGGGACGTATCTTACAACAACTTTACGGGATCCGTTCAGTCTAGTTGCCAGCAGCCATCGGTGTAAGCACCATTTTGCTCAGCTATGGTAATTTTTTCTCATTTCCATCATGTTTCTTACTGAAACTCTATTTGTTATGCAACAGGAATTTAGTTTCTAGTCTTTCCTCTCCTGACAAATTGTAAGTACTTTGATCTATAAGATGATTTGTGTGTTTACATAAAGAAAACAAGTAATTCTATGTTTTCATATTCATTCGGCTCCCGATAGGAATTATTGCTTATATTGCTACAGCTATTGACTGAACCAATTTGGCTTGTAGGATTTCTTGGTGCTTGAGGAAGGACCTTCCCTGCCCTGGAAAAGCTGAATGTAAGCATAGAAAAGTATTACAAGTGCTGTTCAATGACAAAACAAGCATAAATTAGCACTTATCAATTATGATCCGTGGGAACTTAAAATATAACCTTTTTTTCCAGACCATTCTTTGTTTATAAACTGTGGAGGACCAGCAATACCCGTTGACAAAAATGACTATGAAGAAGACCTAAACACAAGGGGTCCGTCTAGCTTTTTCTCCACAGAAAGATGGGCATATAGCAGCACTGGGTTGTACTTGGCCAATGAGAATGCTGATTTCATAGCTCGAAATAGTTTTGGTCTGCAAATGACTGGGGCTGAATATTACACTTCTGCTCGTCTTGCTCCAATGTCACTCAAGTATTATGGCCTGTGTTTGAGGAAGGGCAGCTATAAAGTGCGACTCCACTTTGCTGAAATTATGTATTCTAATGATTTGACATTTAGTAGCCTTGGCAGGCGACTATTTGATGTATCAATACAAGTGAGTGAAATAACCTCTTGCAGTTAGCCTCCTATTGAGGTTATTTTGTGTTTTTTTTTTTTTGTGACTTTGATTTCTATATATTTACATGGGGATTAGCATGCTTTTTGTTTCCTTTAAAGTTTGTATTTAGGTTTGGAAGTCAAAGATTGTCAACTTCTGGTTAAATACTTGCATCAAAACTTTATTTTGCAGGGCAATGCGGTGCTAAAGGATTTCAATATTATGGAGGAAGCTGGGGGAGTTGGTAGAGGCATCTTTAAAGATTTTGATAATGTATATGTCAATGGCAGCACTCTGGAGATACACTTATATTGGTCAGGTAAAGGAACAACAGCCATTCCTGACAGGGGTGTCTATGGGCCTCTGATATCAGCCATTGAAGTGACACCAAGTAAGTTTTCGTTATGTCTAAAACTTTTCACCATCCGAGATATGAACTTATCATTTAAATCCCTTCCTTCTCTCCTTGTAGACTTTAAGGTTGATACTGGTGGCTTATCAGTTGGAGCTGTTATCGGCATTGTAGTTGCTTCTTGTGTATTTATTCTGTTGATTTTGTTGGTCCTCCGAGTGAAGGGTTACTTGGGAGGGAAGGATCTCGAAGACAAAGGTAATGTTCTCACTAGAAAGCTCTCAAGAACAAATTACACATCTGGTCGTCCTTGTTTATTGGTTTGAATTCTATATCAATACATTTTTGTCTTATTTAGTTGATTTTGAGATTCTGTTCTTACTACAGAACTACGTGGGCTCGATCTCCAAACTGGTTATTTTACTTTACGACAAATTAAACATGCTACCAACAACTTTGACCCTGCCTATAAGATAGGAGAAGGAGGGTTTGGTCCAGTTTACAAGGTAATGATCAAAGTTTTTGCTATTGTTGGCTTCTTTTATGAGATAAAATAATTAGTAACATCTGTCACTGTACAAAATTTTCTCTCAAATCTTTATCATTTGCAGAAAAATCTGAAATGTTGCATTGCTTAATTCCAGGGTGTGCTGTCAGATGGTGTGGTAATTGCTGTGAAGCAGCTCTCTTCTAAATCAAAGCAAGGGAACCGTGAATTTGTGAATGAGATAGGCATGATCTCGGCCTTGCAACATCCCAATCTTGTGCGGCTCTATGGCTGTTGTATTGAAGGAAACCAGTTGCTCTTAGTATACGAATACTTGGAAAACAATTGTCTTGCTCGTGCACTCTTTGGTAGTTGCTTGACTAACCTTCTTTGTCTTGTTAGGTGTAGGAGATAAGAACCCTTCTGAATTGTCAGCCTTCATCTTTCCTCTTTATCTTTTACATTAGGTCGTGAGGAAAATCAGCTCCAATTGGACTGGCCAACCAGAAAGAAGATATTGTTGGGCGTTGCACGAGGATTAGCTTACCTTCATGAGGAATCAAGGTTGAAAATTGTACACAGAGACATAAAAGCCACCAATGTGTTGCTTGATAGGGATCTAAATGCAAAGATATCTGATTTTGGTTTAGCCAAGCTGGATGAAGAAGAAAAAACTCATATCAGCACTAGAATAGCTGGAACAATGTCAGTGCTTTTTCTCCTGCCTCTTTCCAACTTATTTTCTTAAGTCAACAAGTAATAACCTATATTACAGGGCAGTATTTTGGATAGGTGATGCATCTTAATTAGGCATCATTCATGGAGAAACTCCGAAATGGATGATCATTTTTGAAGTCCTGATTTATCTGTTTTTCTCTTGTTTGGTATTCCAGAGAAAAGGCACATGTGATTTTTTATTTTTATTTTTTCACTTGGTTGAGCTGTAGGCATCCCACTAAGACATCAAACGAGAAAAAAAAAAGGCTTATTAGTGTGCTATCATTTGCTTTTTCCGCAGCGGTTATATGGCTCCAGAATATGCAATGAGGGGTTACTTGACGGATAAAGCAGATGTTTACAGTTTTGGAATTGTTGCTTTGGAGATTGTTAGTGGGAAGAGCAATACAAATTACAGGCCTAAAGAGGAATTTGTGTATCTTCTAGATTGGGTAACATATATATTGCACTTTTTGCTTGTACAATATCATGTCCAACGCACATTACTTGTACACTACTGCACAGACCATAAGCATGACTGCTGAATTTACAAGGAAACAGTCTCTTGCATCACTTGCACTTAAGTATCAGTGTGTTGACTGTTAGATCAAACTTTATTATTCAGGTAGGCTTGAGCTAATGCTTTGAACACTGATTCATATATGCATGCAACAGCCATTGTTTATCATATCGAAATTAAGGTTGTTTTAGTTTTCCTTTTATTATCATTCAACCATTCTTTCAGTAAGTTTTTCTTTGATTGTTTGCCATCTTCATCCACAAATTCTGGTAAGAAGAGAAAAGCAAAGAATTTGGAAAGCATGCACAAGATACTACTAGCTCTTTTTTAGCCTTTGGTATCATGTAGAGGCTCTAAGCTCTTTGTTTTAGCCCTTTGTTTTCGTGTTTCTTTTCGTTAGTTCTGTCAGCTTCTTGTTTTGTTTTTATTTTGGTACTTCAGGAAATACCCTTTCAGCTTCTTTAAGCAGCTTTTGACAGTAAAAATGTGCTCAGTGAGTTGCTGTTATTGCATTGCTAAGTATTTTTCTACTTTTAAATCAAGGCCTATGTCCTGGATGAGCAAGGAAATCTACTGGAGCTAGTGGATCCAAACTTGGGTTCTGACTATTCAAAAGATGAGGCAATGAGGATGCTTAACATAGCTCTCTTGTGCACCAACCCATCTCCGACCCTAAGGCCAACAATGTCTTCTGTAGTGAAGATGCTTGAAGGCAAAATTCCTGTCCAAGCTCTGGTAATCAGGCGTGGTAGCATGAACCAGGATGCTAGGTTCAAAGCCTTTGAGATTTTATCACGAGATAGCCACACAAATATCTCAACTCTTTCTCAGGACAGTCAAGGGCAAAGAAGCCTGTCAATGGACGGACCATGGATACATTCCTCGGTTAACCTGCCAAGCAAAGATGAAATGCCAAGTCCTTGTTCGTCAAAAGGGTTTGTTGAGGATCATTAGTTTATTACAGTAACTAAGATTCTTCAATGGAAAGAGATGTATACTGATATATCTCTTATGTGTACTTAAAAGAGGACTTAATGTGGTTGTACGAACAATGAAATAGCCTAAATGTTGTTCGTAGTACACTTTCTAATTATTTTGTATCTAGATGTGGTTCAATTCAGGCTTTAGTTAATTTGAAAATGCTCCCGTGCCCCTTTATTTGGTGTTTTATAAAAAGTAAAGGGACATTTATTTGCTGAGTGACCAAATTTTTTAACTTACCAGAACAGCCTGACGTTCTTTCGGGAAGCACTAATCCTAGTGCCCATCTTCTTCAGCCTGCCTTTCGGTTGGGATGCAGTTCAAACAATTTCTTGCCCATGGTGGTTTAAAGAATAGTTGAGGAAATGTTTAGGAGATGGGGAGAAAAACATTGGATAGGCAATAACAAGAAACAAGTACACCGGCGATGAACTTGTAAAAGAGGGTACATTTTCCAGGTAACCTGATTGTTTATGCGATACAAACTAGGTCTTCATATTGGGACACATTCTAGGATTGACACTCTTCATATTGAGACCGTGCTTATTAATTTAGACAAATTAAGTCTGCCAGTTTCACATGTCACATTGTCCAATGGACAAATTTCGGTGAGTCCCACTACCTCTAGATTGTCTGGCAATACCTTGTCCTAGCCATAGTCGTTCCTTACAGGAGACAGGTTGGTTGAAAGCTGGAAAGGACCATTCTCATAAAACAAAGCCAATCATAAAACAAAGCCAATTCGCTGCTACATACCGGTCCTCCGGTTAGCCATATGACAAGAGGGTCATTCTTGCTGTTCCGGGATTTGAAGAAAATGTAGAACATCCTGCGCGGGCTCCCGCGCGCGCGCACACACACGCATATAGAGTAAGACATGTTAAATCAGTTCAACTGTTGTCCTCATGTTGACAATACAATGCTTAATTATATTAATTACCTTGCTCCTGTGGTATTAGGAAGCCGATGGTAGCCAGCATAGCGGCCCAGGATCGCCAAAAATAATGAGCCCCAAGTCCTTGGAGCATCGTGTAACAAGTGCACACTATCAACTCAGAGGAAGATCTTAAGCTATATAAATGTGGATACTGCACACATCAACAGGTTACTTTTGGGATAACCTTTTAAGGAGAAAGTAATGGCCCGTTCTGCAATTCGATCCAAATTTGGCTTTGGTTTCGAAGTTGAAGAAGGTCTAACTTTCAGGTTGGCCGCAGGATGTAATCATGCTTGTAACAATGGTGAAGTGGAGGACACAAAAAGAAACAAGGAAAGCAGCACGCGAGACAAGGCTGACAATGCCATTTTTGAACAGTTTTGTTCTTTAATTTGCATGCCAAAAATGGTTGAGGTCTCGAGAATTTATGAAGTGTCTATGGTCTCAAGGGACAAAGGTCAAGACAATAGAGATATGCGTGATTTAAGAATTCGGAGAAACCCTCGCCAAGCGAAGTGAATGCAAATTTTACAGTCTGGCTTCCTTAAAAATCTCCGAACGCCTATGAAGAGCCCTGTAGTTTTGCACCCTTCTCTTGTATGCGCACATAAACATTCGGTCAGCAGTGAGCAGCACGTGAGCACATTTTGCATTTCCATTTCTATTCTATTCTTTCCCCCTTGGAGTTCACTTATTTTCATGAGGTTTAAACATCTTCATTTGTTGTTGCAAAGTTGAGATCAAACAAAGATTACCTGTTACGTTAATTATGGTTGAATAGGCCTGCATTTGAAAAATATTTTGTATATAAGTTAATGTGAATATAAACTTCTGTTCCAAAAAAAAAAAAAAAAGGTGTAATCACTTGCCTGTCTAGTGTCGAGGAGATAAAAGTCTTTATTTGGGGTGGAGTTTAAGGGTTCAAACTTGGCCTGTACAAAAGACAATTATATGTGAAAATAGGATTTTATCGTGTAAATATAAGATGTAGAATCATATTATGAAACATTAAATAATTATTATAATTAATTAATTAATTAATTATCAAGAGATATATCAATTGACTTATTCTTAATTAAACAGTGTGCGAACTATAAGTAATACAAACTCAAGTTTGATTTTTGTGTTCGATCTCTATGTACATACTTAATTTTTTGACTTAAAATATAAGTTGATTCCGCAAGGATATCTCTCCGATTATGACATTTGTTCCTTGCGAGTTTAAATTCTGAGTTAAGATTTCCGTAAAATAGTCGAATCACAACGTAAATAACCTGTCTTTAACCACATTTAAGACTGATGCAAAGAGGTTTCGATGCAAAGTGATAAATGTAACACCTCTGTTTTATATTTATGGCATGCTGGGCATTTAACATCACTGTCACATTGTCATTTGCCAGGTTACCATATATCGGTTCGCAATTAACCCACCCGCGTCCAGTGGGCAATTATAATCCATTAGCCGCTATTGGAAGAAATTAATGGGACAACCTTGAAAGAAAATTATGACAAGAACAAATTTAATGAGATAACCATAAGAATTCATACAAATACATGTGCATATGTATATGGAAGGTAACAGCAAAATTTCCTCACCCGTCCCCTTCTAAATCTGTCTATAGTCAAATGTACACAGATTTATTCTTGTTTTCACTCAGAGATTGGCTTCGCGACTCCATCCTCCATCAGGTGCTAACTATTGAAATTATCATCATCATCACTTCCTTGTTCTTAGTCACAAATGCTAAGGCAAATTATATCATTATCTTGGCATACACGGCACTAAAATTAGTAAATGTTTTTTTTTTCCTTGATATGTTATGGTTGTTTAATGAGTCTCCTGTAGTCAACCATGCTGAGATCATGTTGCATAACGTCAGAAGAAGCTCTCTGTTCTGGGGAATTAATCACCAGTAGTCCCCGCAAGAGCAAACACCATCATGAAAATGATGAAAACGATGAATATCCCTGATGATTATTTCCCGCTTAGCAATCATGGAGATAAGCTTGGCAGCAACATGACAATCATCACAAACACGAAGATTCTTGGTAATTCTGATTAGAGTCTCAGGTTTGGTGCTCAGAATAACAAACGCGATAGCCAACTTCTCACTATGAACCGCAAGATGGCTTTCCTTATCCTCCTCTTCCACATCATGTAGGGCAGAACTAGTTGCAGGCATATAACCAAACTCTTTCATTTTTCTAATTAATGTGTCTAACTCTTCGTATATCTCTTTTGATCGAGGATGTGACCGGTCACCAGCAAGAAAAGTGTGAACGCGATTGTTGAGCTCAACATTGCTAGTACCAGGCATTTTTATGATTCCTTTTTCCTTCATGATTGACCTCACAGACGCAACATCTTGCCATCGCCCAGCCTTAGCGTAAATGTTTGACAACAAGACATAGTAACCCGACTGTTCAGGAGCCAGTTGGAAAAGGCGATCAGCTGCATCAAGCCCAATGTTCATGTTAGAGTGATGCCGACAAGCACTCAACAAAGCACCCCAAACTCTTTCATTGGGCGGCAAAGGCATCTCTCTAATGAAACAGCATGCTTCGTCTATCTGCCCAGCACGTCCCAGCAGATCCACCATGCAGGCAAAGTGTTCTAACCCAGGAACTATCCCATATTCAGCCATTAAATTAAAGTGAAAATTTCCCTCATCCAATAATCCAGCATGGCTGCAAGCAGCTAGAATAGAAACAAAGGCAATATAATCGGGACTCAAGCCTGAGCTCTGCATTTTTGCAAATAGAGCCACGGCGTTGTGGCCTTGGCCACTCATACCATAAGCAGAGATCATGGCAGTCCACGAAACAACATCTCGAGATGGCATCTGATCAAAAACTGACCTTGCATCCCTTAAGCATCCACACCTTCCATACATATCAATCAATGCATTTTCCAATAGCAAATTTGGCAAAAGCTTCTTCCTTCCCACATATTCATGAATTTGCCTTCCCAGCAGTAAAGCCGAAAGATCCCCACAAGCAGGAAGAATGCTAGTAATAGTAATAGCATCCGGTTCAATTCTATTCACTTCCATTTGTTTGTACAGATCAACAGCCTCCTTAGCCATTGCATTCCTCACATAAACTGCAATCATTACGTTCCAGGAAATCAAAGTCCGCCTCTTCAGCTTCATGAACATCTCCCTAACATACAAGACATTATCAAAAGATGTGTTAGTCACCGCTGGCAAGAGACAAGCCATTGTACAAGCATCAGGCTTTAGCTTTAAGGCCTCCATTTGCTGGCATAGCTTCAAAGAATCATCGAAACGTCCATTCTGTGCACAAACTGCAACCATTGAATTCCAAGAAACAACATCTGTACAAGGCATGTCGTCGAGAACCTTCCGAGCATCGTCCAAAAACCTACACTTGCCATACATGGCAACTAGCCCGTTCCCAATAAACGGATGCCAGTACAAGCCAACCTTAACAACAGCACAATGAACTTGCAAGCCGACCCATAAATTTCCAGACCCGGAACACGCCTTTAAGACACAAGGATATGTATAACAATCAGGATAAAATCCTTGACCAGACATTGTCTCGTAAACAATCAAAGCATCGTGGTACAAATGGTTGTTAACATAGCTTCTAATCATGACATTAAAGAAAACAACATTCTTGTCGGGAATTTCATCGAATACGTGGCGTGCGATTGCCGGCTCTCCGCGAGCCGAATAAACCCTCATTAATTTGATGGCGAGGGGCGGGTTTAAACGCAGATTATGGTCAATCAAAATTCTGGAATGGAGGTTTTGCAGGGTTTTGATATCTGGGTTTTGGTCCAAAACTGCAGCACACCAGTCCTCGGTGAGGGTTGCGAAGTGAAGAGGCAAGTCCAGTACTTTCTGGGCGGATGAAGCCAGGGCATTCAGCGTTAGTTTGGCAGTTGAAAAGCGGCGAGACAGGAGGATTGTGGCTTTCATGTATTCGAGAAGGGGGCTTCCAAGTAAAGCCTGGCCCGTTCCGTTTTGGCTTAAAGTTGAACAAAAAAGCCTAGTTTTGGTCTTCTGACTTCAGATCAGCGGTAAAAACTACGGATTCCCAAGCTTGGATTTTTAATAGATATACAGTGCTTGTCAACAGTTAAAAAAGGTTCAGGTAAGTTAGTTATTGCACCCACACACACACCCCATGTCGACTGCAGCAGCAGATGAGTAAGCCATTCTTTCTTTCTTTCTTTTCTATCAGTCTTTGTTAGCACAAGGACTCCTATTCTATCGCGGCGAAGCGAAGTACCCGCGGTGGAGCCGTTGCAGGAACAAAATGCATTTGGCCTTGGCAATGGAACTAACTGCCCAAGCTATCTGCCTTGGTTTTACAAAGGCAGGCTGG
>CM038600.1:715555-726082 GCA_021533255.1 Ceriops tagal | reverse complement strand
GGGGGGGTGTGACAATATGGAGACATGAGTGGAGTAAATGCCTGTTTTCTTTTTAGTAATTGGCCAGAAAAGGGCAGGGGAATCATGTTCAGTAATGGCAATACCTATCAAATGTACTTATGGTAGGGGAAGAATGAAGATAGTCTATCAAAATTTCTGGTCATGGTTTTGCAACTTATGCCTTGATTTGGAAATTATGAAAAAGTTAAGGATCATGGGTTTGGAATAGTCTATGAAACGATCAAATTGAACAGACAAAATGGGGGAAGTTGCGTAAAAAGTTAACCACTGCATTGGAAGTCATAGGCATTTCATGTCAGAAGTGAAAGAAGAATGAGAAAATATGTAATGAGGATGATTTCTATTTTTGTCTATAGTAGTTGGGAAAACAGGTGGAAAACAGTATAAAAAGCATGCTCATTTTTTAGTGAATGAAAGCCACAGTAGTTATTGTTACCATGGGGCCTGTCGGAAGACAAGAGTGTACTTTAGCCATTGTGCTGTTTTGCACCCTGGTCTGCTAATGTAGTACTGATTTTATACACATGTGTTAAGATATTGGCCAATCTACAATTTGTTTCTTGTGTTACATGTGTAAAATTCATTTTACAAGGTGAGGCTCCTGACCTCTGTGTGTGTGTGTGCATGGAGATGCAGTCCTTCGTGGATTTGCAGTTTCCAAATGGGCAGTTTACGTATGTATCTGGGGAGGGGTTGACTACAAGTGCTTTTATACCTTTTTGTGGGGGTCTTCTCCAAGCGCAGGGTCAATATCCCGGGGAAATGAGATTCAGTTTTTCTTGTAAGGTTAGTTCTGAGTTGGGAAAATAATTTCATGTTCTTAACTTTTAAGGAATTTTTCCATATTGAGTTCCAACTGCATTTATTTATTGCAGGTTTGCCATAACATTTTGGCCCCCTTTGTTAATGAACTAATGTTTGCTGTTGCAATATCTTGTCAGAATAAATGGGGAACACGAATCACACCAATCATACAATGGCCTGATAAATCCTTTACACTAGGTTTTGAACAAGCCTTAGCATGGCAGAGATCTGGTCTTATGGTGAGGCCTGCTGTCCGGTTCAGGTAGCCTTGCACTTGGTTTGTAAAATTTCAATTAGCTTTATTCATGTTTGTCTATGCTACAAATATGGAATAGATACACTAAGTGGTCTCTATTTGTTGAGTTTGATCTTCAGAAGTGTCTTTTAGTCTGGCCAACAGAAATGGTTCCTTGGGTTGTGTATCCTTTATTATAGCAAAGAAGTACAATAATTAAAGCATTACATGCCTTGTTTAGTGATATAAGTACATAATTATCTCCTGTTGGCATGTTATCCTCTATTGAGTTGCCTTTTTGGCCTTGTCATTTTCTTCTGTTGCCAACTGGTACCAAATATATTATATATCCAGTTCTTATAATGACTGCGGAAACCAGGAAAACAACCAAAGACAGTTTAAATAGTTCAATGCTGAATAATCATCACTGGAGAAGCACAGTGGGCACAAAAAAAAAAAAAAAAACAGAGAGAGAAAGAGAGAGGGAGAGAGTATTTATGGATCCACTTTAGATCTGTTTGATTGTCTGCTGACAGCATTAATAGTTATTCAGGCTTGGTTCTTACAGGTGAGTGATAAAGATCTAGAAGAGTTTTTATTAGTTAGGACTTGATTAAGATTTTGCAATTATTGTAATCTTTGAGTATATGATGACTATTAGGCTAGATAATTTATTTATTTAGGAATTTTTATTTGATTAGGACTTTATGGCTTTCTTTTACTTTCGTAAGTTGTCCATATATAGGACTAATACTAATGTATTAGAAGAGTGTTTTTATGGGATGAATATGATGAATTAAATTAGTTCTTTGAGACTTGTGAGCTGCCCATTGCTCATTTCAATCTCTTATAGTCTCTACTTTGTTTAGGTTTCCCTTTCTTTCATTCGCATCTTGCTTCTTCTTTCTTCTCCCACATCAATAAGCTGTCATTCTTGTCTCCTTTGTCTGAATGGAAATTACGTTTGCTTCAATCTAAGCATGACATTTTTGGAGTCTATATCACACCTATCTTCTAGGTGCTTACATGTTAATATTTTTGCCTTTTTATTCTTTGAAATTATGTCTTGCCAGTTTATGTCCCACTTTTGGCGGAAGCAATCCTGGGTTGAGGGCTGAACTTATTCATTCAGTGAATGATCATCTGAATCTTATTTGTGGCTGTGCATACATGACACACCCTTCCGTATTTACATCACTATCTGTAAGTTGTTTTACTTGATGCAAATATCAGGGCTTTTCTGCTTTTTAAATTTGTTGATTTTGTAAAGGACTATTTAATAGCCTTTTCTATTCTCTCTATCCATAATCAATTGAAACTTCTAGTTGGCTGAGTTATCCACAGTGGTGTGGTTGACGTTCTGTTGAAATAATATGTGCAGAATAGGTAAGAATGCCATGGAAGCTTTTTGCAAGTCAACACGAATACTGTTAAACTTTCAAGTCTAAATCATCATGTCAGTACCCCAATTTAATTAACAGAGGCCTCCTACTAGTGTTGGATGATAATCAATAACTAGAACCTGGCTTTCTAGTGACAGTGGCATCCAATACATAGTGGTGAAAACTGATAGATTCAGATTGGTTATTTATGCCTATCCCAGCCAAATGACCAGGTTGGGTTCAGGAAGGAGACTGCAATGGACAAAAGTAGTACAAAAATTGGGCTGAAATCATTTAAGTTTCTTGGTTAGGCAGTCGAAATCCCCAATCACCAGTCATGCAACATTTGACTAAATCCAGGCATTGTCAATGTCCATGACGGGGGCTACAGTATACGAGTGCAATTTTAGGACTGCAGAACATTTAACTACAGCTTATCTGTATTTGCTTCAATATTGAGAGTGCTCACTACATTTAATTTGGGGGAATTTTTTTTTTTTTATATTTATTGTGTTATTCTATGACATAGAGAACATATTATATGTCCAATTTGCCCGTATAATATTCATGAGATTCAGGGCATTATTTAACAAACCTTTAAAGTGACATGCTGATTTGAGAAGGGGCAGTGCTCACCTGCTTCTCTGTTTGTCTAATTCCACCACTCAAACAAATATAAAAAGTTAAATGACTGAACTCGTTACCTTGGAGTTCATTAAAAGTTGATGCACCCATTTGTCATCCCCCTTTGAGGATAACTCTCCCTTGCAGCAGTTGGCATTACAATACTATTGAAACGTGATGGTGATGACTGTTAGGGTTTGAGAGGCTTGGTTGGGATAAGGATCAAGAAGAAGAAGAATTTAGGAAGAATCAAGAGAGAGAATGTTGCAGAGAGAGCATAGAGATTGGATTTTTGGGATTTTCTTTTGTTATTCCTTCCTGTAGTGATAGGTACATTAGTTGTAGACACATGGCTTATACAATAGAGACTTAACTGAAAATACTTATGGAACCTTAACAACCAACAGGGTAAACACCATCGGATGCTAACAGCTTGTTTAACAGTTTGTTGTTTTAATGGGTGCCAGGCATCAACCCTACACAGCAACAAAATTTCAAAACACGATTAATGTTAGTTCAATCCACCATTAAGGCTAAACAAGGAAGATTAGGACTCGAGATCATAACGATGACTTAGTTCTTAGTTTCAGTTCCTGATCTATTCTGGTTTTCATTCTAATGTTTTAAGCTTATTAAATAGAATAATTACATCATTGGGATCTGGTAATTCATTTGTTTATATATTCTGGACTCTGTTCATTTCTTTTTTATGTACCCTTCAATGCAGGTTGGCCGGTCCAAGTGGAATGGTAATGTTGGGAGCTCAGGAATTGTTGTTAGACTTGATGCACCTCTGTCAAATGTCAGCGGGCCATCCTTCTCTGTTCAGATAAATAGTGGTGTGGAATTTTGATTGTCATAATGTATATTTCTTGTCGCTGAACTCTATATAGTCACAAAAATTTAGTTGCAGCAGCACCTGTGAATATTTACATCTTCAGTTCGGTTCCAGATTCTCTCCAATGGAAGGTTCTTATTTTCACTACTGCCTCCTCCCTCCTCTTTGGATATAAATTGAGCCTTTGGTGTTCTAGTAAAGACTTGTAGATAATGTCCAATTTAACAGGAATCTTATCTTGGAACATAAATGCCATGACTCCTTTTTATGGTTGTGTAGCTGGTTCATATACGAAGTTGGTGTGAGGGAAGTGAAACCACTCAAGTCTTGTAATTCTAGATTAACCTTTTTTCGATTATTATTTTATTGGATGGTTGGCAATTCACATGATATATATGCAACTATTTTAAATACCAGATTCTTTCATACGTTACAACTTCAGGACTATGTTTACAAGGGAGGAGATAATATTTGACAGCTATCGAAATTCCCAAGTTGCCAGGATGATTTTACCAGAGATATGACGGGGGATGCCTGATGAGAGGCTGGTAAAAATTCGACCATTTCTTGGATCATTTTTGATATTTGGCATATATGGTCACTCTTTGAGAAAAAGCAAAATGTCAAAAAGAATAATGCCGTTAGTCAATAAAAGGGAAGCAGACCAAGAAGCATAGACTATTGCGTATTGTCTCTGTCGTGCATTGCATTTGGTGCCATTTGAGTGCACTTTTGCTGTGACAAACAATGGAGGGAAACGAAACAGCCTGTTTATACCATACAAGCCTCTCACACGGGGGAACTTTTGACCAGGGCCAGATCCAGAACTTTTTGTCGGTGGGGGCAAATTTCACATGCATATATACGGAAAATAAAAGAATAAATTAAAAGGATAACAAAAGAGGACTAGAGGAGGCGAGGAGCAACGCCTGATCGAGAAATGGAAGTGGTAGAGGCAAGTTCCACTTGGATTTTAGTTGGGTTTGTTTTAATCTGGGCTTAGTTAATTTATGTTTTAGTTCAACTTGGATGTTTTGTTGGCTCATTAATGGGAAGGCAAAACAATCGTTGTGTGGGTGCAAAGAAGAATTGGGAGGGGGCAAAATATAAGTTTTAGTCGGGGCAATAGCAGAAAAATTAACTAAACAATATGTAATTTTCCTTTTTCATGGCAAGAGCAAACCTCATGACTCCAGAGCTACTATCCTAAAGTTAACCTATATTTTGGAGTGGGATGATATATATATTATTTTTTTCTTTTTTATGGGTGTAAAGTTTTAGCCTCCAACCTCCACCTCACTAAACACTTTAACCTTCTTAGCAGTGGCCACTCAAGCTAGCCGGATTGATTATTTTTTATGATGTATATTCACATTAACTAATATACATGATATCATTCAAATCCACGCTTATTCAACCATAATTTTACTTGCAATGTAATCTTTGTTTGACGTCAACTTTGTCATAATAAACGGATCATCTCGTACGTATTACACCTCCAGAAAATAATTAAACTCCAAATAGGGGAAAAAAAAACAGTAGAATAGAAATGGAAATGCAAATTGTGCTGACAGAAGTACATATGGTTAGAACAAAAGGGTGCAAATTATACCGCTGTTTATAGCTACTCGGTGTTGTTGGGAAAGCTAAACTACAAAACAGCGTTCACTTTGCTTCTAAATCGATCGTTTCTCTGGATTCTTATATTATACACATACCTATTGTCTCAATTTTTATCCCCAGAGACAAAAGACAATATAAATTCTCTAAGAAATGAACCCCTTTTGGTACACAAAATTAAGTACGAGAGTGTTCACAAATGGCTTTGTCAGCATTGTCTCGCATGCTGCCTTCCTTGTTTCTTTTTGTGTCCTTCACTTCACCGTGGTCACATGCAAGATTACATCCTGCGGCTAACCTGCATATTAGACTATCTTCACCTCCTAAACCAAAACCAGACTCTGGTCGATTTGCGGAATAGCTTATAAGAGGGCTTAACTTGTTCCCTGAGCTTGCAATCAACCTAGTAAACTCTTCGGCTAATGTTCCGGAGATTGTGGAGGACTTGGAGCTCACTATTCTTGGCTATCCTGGGCCTTCTGTTAAAGACTTGGCTCTGCATGCTGACTACCATCGGCTTCCTAATACCACTGGAGCAAGGTATTGTCACCATGATGACAAGAGTCATCTAAGTTGCACATATATATACAATTTCATAATATATATGTGCAGGATGTTCTACTTTTTCTTCAAATCCCGGAACAGCAAGAATGACCCTGTTGTCAGATGGCTGACAGGAGGCCAAGGATGCAGCAGCGAATTGGCTTTGTTTTATGAAAATGGTCCTTTCCTGCTTTCAACCAACCTGTCTCTTGTATGGAACGACTATAACTGGGACAAGGTATCGCCAGACAATCTAGGGGTAGTGGGACTTGTTTTCAGCATTGTCGATTTCAATTTTTTATTTGGACAGGAAATTCTAGGTGAGTTAATGCGATGGAATGGTCTGGCCAGAAAGAGTTTGTGGCAGCTTCTGTGGTTCCATTTGTGGTTGGAGGTGCAGCAGCAGGGTCTCTATTTCTTCTCTTTTTCCAGTCTGCATCTTTTCATGCGTTGTGACATCT
Source organism: Ceriops tagal (assembly GCA_021533255.1). NCBI lineage: Eukaryota > Viridiplantae > Streptophyta > Magnoliopsida > Malpighiales > Rhizophoraceae > Ceriops > Ceriops tagal. The sequence continues at coordinate 719,554 of CM038600.1, read as the reverse complement.
GCAGGCACTAGGTTCTTATGTTATCGTGTATGATTGTTTGAAACAAAGACAAGCAGGTTCATAATGCTGGACACCTGGTGCCAATGGCTCAACCGGAAGCTGCATTACTGATGCTGAAGAGCTGGCTGCAAGGGAATCTTAGTGTGATCGATCAAAAGCAGAGCTGAAGATTGATAGGATTGTCTCATCTAATTTGGAGATTTCTTACCAATGGCATTGTTCCAGCATTGTCTCGCTTGTATGGTTTCAGAATTGAATACAGCTTGAATCGAATTGCACAAATACTAATTACTAATACAAAACACTATGTCCAATATTTGCTACTAATTTATTCAGCATAGAATACAACAAACTCAAAACCAATTGGTCTGCAGCAAAGATAGCTGGCAAAGAATAACTGTAAAAGCAATGATAATGAAATTACCACGCTTGAATATTGAGTCATTATAAAAAGGCCAAAATTGATATACACTTTGCACTCTAATAAAGTCTTGCAGAATAAGTTGATCCTAATTAGTTAGACAAATAAAAGAGCAATTAATCTTGCAGAATAAATGCCAGATGTAAAAATATATGCGCATGTCATTGTCCAGGCTTGTGTACTTTTATCTCAAGGTATCTCTTTGACAGAAAATATAAGATAATTCAATTCTGGTATTATGTTAGTTTTTGTAAAGTACAAAATATCAGGCTAGCCTCTTCAAAAGGCACCATTGATAAGCTTCAAAATTCTATTTATGCAAGAGAAATGACAAAAGATAGGAACTTGTTTTTCTGACCAACTTTAAGATATCATCAAATCGGCTACATAGGAAATTAGCAGAGTGACAAACAAGGTCTAGTGGCAAAAAAATTAGTTCATTCATGAAAAAAGGTTGAATTAAACTGATAAGAACAGATACTAATTAAAAGCTAATAAGAGATGCCCTCAGATTGCAATAACACAAATGGGATTGACTACTAAATTATTTCTGTTTTCTGTTAGTAGATTCACAAGCAATTTCCTGTGTTGTTGAAGATCCTATCTTTATGGTTAATCAATGAGCTCTACTTGTGAGCACGAGGTTTCCTCCTCATAACGCATCTATCCCATTAACCTTAACGAGAGATAAAAAGAAAACCATTGATTTGGTAGACAGCACATAACTAGCACTCAAATTCTCATACCTCGTTTTATCAGTTCTCTAGGGACAAATGCTAAATATACAAGTATGAAGAATAGAATTTAGCAAGCAGATAGTTGACAAAAACATGTAAAACAGAAGGCTACACAGGCAAGAACGAGAACTCCCCACCTTTATGACTATATATACAAACCAACACCAATTAAGTCAAGATATCGTCTTGCCAAACCACTTCTGATGCTAAAAATAAAAGGCGCTTAATTTCTAGTGTAGCAAATAACTTCGGCAATCCAGAGATTACAAAAAAAAAAGCGCAAAAACAAAAGAAGAAAACAAAGTAACTAGAGAAAGGACTAAGAACTTGATGACACCCCATACAATTTTCTTAAGCATTCAATTGCTGGCTGGAAACCAGACCTCAATGGCAGGATTGACACGGCACGAAGATGTTGGGCATTACTGGTATTCTTTGCCTTAATCAATGTCATCCTAAACATCTCTCCTTCCAGCATTTTACCAGCATTGGCAGCTGCGCAGGAAGTGCAAAGGACAGAATAAATTAAAAAGGTAAAAAGGAATAAGCCCAAATGCGAAGCCATCATTTCAAACATGCAGAATCATGCAAACTTAATCCGAAAAACGAAAATACATCAATAAAAATTAAGAAGATAAAAAAAAGAAGAGTCAAATTAAGGAAGCGATTAAGAAGCAAAGACGAAGGGTCATTACCAGCAAAAGGGTGAAGCTTGGCAAAGTGAAAGAAATCATCAGCAGAGCACCCAAAGAGGATTCTGGCGGCCCTGTCGAAGCATATCACATTAAGCACCTTCGTATCCGTTGCAATGGACACCTGCCCACAACCCCACGCACGTCATTACAAAAAAAATTTTAAAAAAAAAAAAGGGAGGGGTAGAGGAGAGCGTGGAGGGAAAGTAAGGCAATACAAGGATGCGAAAGAGGCGCTTGGAAGAAGGAGCGACAAAGTTGGAGCGTGTGCAGGAGCTGCAGTGGGAATTGGGATTTTCAGGAAGAGTTCGCTCGCAGACTGAACAGGCTCTGTACCAGAGGTTGGTGGGGTCCATCCCTATCAATATTAACGTTGTTGCCTTGCTCCCCTCCTTTTCCATTGCCCTCTTCTTCTTCTTCTTCACTGGATCTGTAGGTTCTGAATTATTTTTTGACAAAAATTAATTTTGCGCTGGAAACTAAGAAGTCATGTATCACGTAATTTAAAATAATATAAATTATTCTAATATGTTAAAATGTTAATCGAATAAAAGTACATTTAAATAAAATTAAAATAATATAATTTAATTATAATAAATTAAAATTATATTAAAAATAAAAATATATAATAAATTTAACAATTAATTATGTAATTAACTCGTTAAAAGACTATAAGATTTAAGTATGAATAAATTTTTTCTTCCAATAAAAATAATATCGTTTATTTTCTCTTAAAACATCCTCCAAATCTGTTATAATTAATCAAAACATTGAAATGTCATTTTACCAAAATTTTTTTAAGTGCATATAACTTATTCTGTGATTTCAAATTTTGAAACTAGAATATTCAAATTAGATTTTATATTCACTTTGAGATATCAAGAGTTATGAAAAAATAAAAAAAGAGAGAGAAAAGAAATGAGAATTAATATATAGAGAAAGAGAACAAATAAAATAGACAATATAATGTTGTATAGTATAAAAATAAAATTTACATAATAATAATAATAAATTGAAAGTTTGTAATAATAATAATAATAATTTATTATTTTTTATTTCAATTTAATTCTATTTAAATATTTTATTTTTTTCAGGTACGATATGAAGTTGATTTGAATGAAAGTTAAATTAAAATTTTTTTATAAATTAATTCTATTTTATCGTCTTCTACATTAATCATTTTTTTTTAAAATTTTGTACATGTAGACTAAATTTTGCTCAAGCATGCAAAATCTAGTTAATTCAAGCGGTCGGTAACCAAATCCGCGTACGGAATTTGGAGTACACGCCACGGGCAGAGGCTCCGCGGCTGGAATAAAAGATTCAAAAAAGTTTTTTTTGGTAATTAATTTTTTTTAAAAAATTATATTAACAAAAATTTACATATTAATCTTATGTATAGTTTAAACATAATTAAATTATTAAAAATAAAATAAAATATATTTTATTATTGACTAAAAAAATAATAATAAAAAATAATCTAACTAATTTTAATTGAAATTTAAATTTTACTAATAAGAGTTTATTTTAAAATACTTTATTTTATTCATATTTTTAAAAAATTTAAAAATTTTATAATTTTTTTTGTCTTTTATTTATATATATATAAGTTTTTTTTTAATAAATAACAAATCGAAATATAATTTAAGTATAATTATCACTCGATACAAAACAATAAGAATTTATAGTACTTATATCAGATTTATTATTTAAATTTTTAAATATAATATAATATAATATAAAAAAATAATAAATTGTACTTTAATATAATATAAAATAATTAAATTTTTAGAAAAACGGATCGTGGCTAAACACCACACGTTTCATTTTACATATCTAGCGTATCAAACAAACTAGAAAGTGATGGAAAACATCCGTGTCGACAAATGAAGCCATTGAATGGGATTCTTGCCGGTACAATAATGCAAAGGGACCCTCCCAGGCGGGAGGGAGAGACCAAGTGGCAGGAAAACGTCCGAGTTTCCCCTGTTTTATTTAAGAAAACGTGCGGGTTCTCCGTGTATATATGAACAAAAACGATGACTTCCCAAGAAACTTTTATAAGAGGACGAAGACTTGGAAAAAAGAAGATTTGGACGCTGAAAAGAGAATAGCACAAGCCCAAACAAGAAACCTCTACAAGAGGACG
>CM038600.1:678914-713199 GCA_021533255.1 Ceriops tagal | reverse complement strand
TGAGAAGTTTAACTAAGCTTTGGCTTTCCAAAAACCAACTTTCTGGCCCCATACCGCCAAGCATTGGGATGTTGAAATCTCTCAGCATTCTTTGGCTCGATGAAAATAATTTCACTGGTCCAATCCCAATTTCTTTTAAAAACTTGTCAAACCTGAATTATGTCGGCCTACGAGGAAACAAACTGATTGGTACTCTCAGTCCAATGATGACCAATCTTACCTTTTTAATTAGTTTGCAATTAAGTTCCAACAATTTCGTCGGCCATTTGCCACCAGACATATGCGTTGGTGGAACACTGACATATTTGGCAGCCGATGACAATTATTTTACTGGTCCCATCCCGAGAAGCTTGAGAAACTGCAGTAGCTTGTTGAGACTCAGGCTTGAGGGAAACCAACTTACTGGAAATATAGCAGGCGCTTTTGGTAGCCTCCCACACTTGTACTATTTAGGTTTGAGTGATAATAATTTTTATGGTGATCTCTCGTGGAAATGGGAAGATTTTCGCAATCTTTCCACCCTGGCAGTTGACAGGAATAATATCTCCGGTGGATTACCTTCCGAAATCAATAAAGCAACTCAATTGCAATCACTTGATCTGTCTTCAAATCAACTTGTTGGGAGGATTCCAGAATCCTTGGAAAAGTTAAAGTTGTTGAAACTTATTCTTAGTAATAACCAATTGTCAGGTGAAATCCCATCGGAGCTAGGCATGCTTTCCGATCTCGAACATCTTAACTTGGCAGCAAATAATCTGAGTGGATCTATTCCAAACCAACTTGGGGGATGTTCTAAGTTGATCTCCCTAAACCTTAGCAGCAATATGTTCACAGAGAGAATTCCTACAGAGATAGGAAATTTGCAATCTCTGCAAACTCTTGATCTCAGTTGGAACCTGCTGACAAAGGAAATACCACCACAGCTTGGATACATGGGCCAACTGGAGTATTTGAACCTCTCCCACAATACGTTGTCTGGTAAATTTCCAAATTTTGGCCCTTTACCGGCTTTGCAGATGGTGAATATATCGTATAATAGATTGGAGGGCCCTATTCCAGATATCAAAGCCTTCCGGGAAGCTCCATTTGAAGCTTTGAGAAACAACACGAACCCCTGCGGCAATGCTGCCAGTCTAAAGGCCTGCCTTTTAATCCCAATTCCCAAGTCTGGGGGTATGAGTGGTCACCTCAAATTGATGATTTTGATTGTTCTTCCTGTCTTGGGTGGCCTATTCCTTGTCGGAGGTTTCTTCTTTATACGTCAAAGGCTGAAAAGCAGAAAACCTGAGTCAGGTGAATGTCAAGATATTTTTTCCATCTGGGGTCATGATGGCAAAATCCTGTATGGAAACATACTTGAGGCCACAGAAGATTTCAATCCAAGCCACCAAATTGGGGCTGGAGGTTACGGAGTAGTTTACAAGGCTGTCCTGCCAAATGGTCGGGTAGTTGCTGTCAAAAAACTCCACCGATCTGAAGACAACGCGATGACCGATTTGAAATCATTCACCAGCGAGATTCGTGTGCTAACGAATATAAGGCATCGGAACATTGTGAAATTGTATGGTTTCTGTTCAAATGCAGAACACTCATTCTTGGTTTATGAGTTGGTGGAAAGAGGAAGCCTGAAAATGGCCTTAAGTCATGAGGAAGAAGCCAAGGAGTTGGATTGGATGAAGAGGCTAAATGTTGTGAAAGGAATGGCATGTGCATTGTCCTATATGCACCATGACTGCTCTCCTCCTATTATTCACAGAGACATTTCAAGCAACAATGTCCTTTTGGATTCCGATTATGAAGCCCATGTCTCTGACTTTGGCACGGCTAGGCTCTTGATGCCGGACTCTTCTAACTGGACATCTTTTGCAGGCACCTTTGGATACACAGCTCCAGGTGAGTACATATCTTGGATTCTTCTCTAATAAATTAGCCTGCCGACTCAGCTAGTAAAAATTGTTTTGTCCGTTGTTACCTAATGGAACTTGGTAGCCCCGAGACTGCATCTAGTAGTTCACAACAGCAAACAATATTTGCTGCTAAACAAAACACAAAATCATAATTAGTACGGTTTAAACACAATTAGAGTTTTGTTTTAGTACAAACCGCGTGTTGACAGGTTCTCTCTAATTTTGTTTGTCATCTTTTTAGAGCTAGCATACAGGATGCAAGTGGATGAAAGATGTGATGTGTATAGTTTTGGAGTGGTGGCACTGGAAGTGCTTGTGGGAAGGCATCCTGGCGATCTGTTCTCGACTCTTTCATCTCCAACCCTTTTAGCTGCTGGTCCTGAGCGAGTACTTTTGAAAGATGTGATAGACCAACGCCTCCCTCCTCCTCAAGAGAAACTTGCTGAAGGTGTGGTGCATGTTGTCAAACTTGCACTTGCCTGTCTGAATGCCAATCCGCAATACCGCCCTAATATGCGTCAGGTTTCTCTGGGACTAGTAAACATGCCGCCTACATTGATCAAGTCATTTTCTGAAATAGAGTTGGTAGAAATATTGGTTCATCACAATTTCACAGGTGGAGGGTAACATTTTTTTTTTAAGTTGAAATTAATAAGTCTGCGCCCAATTCAAAGCTCCTGTGGTAGTTTATATTTTTGTTCTTTTTTAAAATTTCACAACAATTATGATGTCCCTTGTAACACTAAAGCAAAGCATATACAAATTTTATATCTTTCCAATGTGGAATTTGAACCTCAAGCTCTGCTCCAACAAATGAAATGTAACAATGAGGGAAAGAAGAAACCGTCACCAAATGAAAATTTAGTTTTATAATCAGTTCAATTAAGTATCCGTAAAACATGGTTCGGCTTGTTGGGGTTGGATGGATTTATGAAATTCAACCCCCAACACGAAATTACAACAAGATACTAATCTTGGTCCACAGGCTCATCTCGCTTGTTGCTGCGTACTGTTGTCAGGCACCAATAACAAGTTTCTCCTTGTTAAAATATACTTGGGTTCATATCCATGAGACAAGACGCAAAAGGATACACGAAGGAGAATTTTTTTTGTCACATTTTTCAAAGCATAATTTTTTTTTATTCATTATGAGTGCTCCTTTACACATCTCTGATAAATTTTTATATTAGAGATTTTGAGTTTTAATTTTAATAAAAAATACAAAATTTATAAAAATAAAAATAATTATTTATATTATATAATTCATAATTTATGAGATTCACTAATAAATAAAAAAATTTATAAATTAACAATTAATTATAAATAAGAAATAAAGAGCTCTACATCATTTAAAAATTAGTAAAAACTTTTTATTTTTTAACATATTCATTAAAAAAGATATAGAAAAACTCATCCATTTCATTAAATTATTTTATGTATTTATTAAAAAAGTTTTATGAAGTTTATTTTGTCATCTTTTAAGGCTATCTTTAAGCGAAAATTTTTATATTTTTTACTTATACAACAAATTTACTTGTTGTATACTTATACTCTTGTATAATTTAACATTTATTGTAATAAAATTTGACATTTAAAAATTATTAAATCATTTTATAAATAAGTAGGAAAACTCTTTTAGTCCAATCATCGTGTACCATGGTGCGTGAAGCCTTTTTAATTGAATACTATCCAACAAGAGCGTGAGACCCCTCTTTTCTTTCATTGTTGCTCAAGATGATTTTGGAGGACTCGAAGTGAATCACAAATCAGTCAGTGACATAGTTTCCATGTTCTGTTCCCCCATTTTACCATGTAAGCTCTAATTATAGGGACACGGAATAAGTGGGCGTAACATCTAAACTATCAGATCCAAATGTAAAAATTAAGAAATCACCAGGATCAATTATAACTGCTGGTACAAATTTTACTGTCTATCATGTCCACCTATCATGATTGGTATGAAAGACTTCATTAAGCATTTGATACCTCTACAGGCTACAGATCTCCCCTGGAAACCAAAGAATTCTCTATTTTACGACTTTTGCTGTCGTAAGTTGATGATATATATTTATGGTTCCCTGCAGCCAATCAAGAATGAAATAAGAGCATGCAATGATGACACCGACGGTAAACACAAGAGCAATCGTGCAACCATAAGAAGTGGTAGCAGTGTGTGCGCAGAATGGATGTTTCGATGATTCTTCGAAGCTTTGCAAGCCAATGGAAGCCTTGAAACAAAAATCTGATATGCTTGTAAAATGGCTAGTCTCTTGCCAGTAATGACTAAACATCCCTCGACAATGTCTTCTAAATTAGGGAAATGTTCGTGACGGTGAGGAGGCGGAATTTGAGAGCCCATATAAATCACCATATTAAGTTCCGTATCCTCCCTCTCCATCAAGAACAGATTCATCGACCTCCATACTGCCCAAGCTACCATTGCAGCTAACTATGGTACCACTTTGTCACTTGATGGCTGTTGGCCAGCTGAATGTATTTATAATGATCAAAGGTGCCTTGTGACTGAAGGGAAAGAAGGAAAGAAACAGAGGATAAGGCAGGGGCAATGCAAGGGGCTCGTGCATTTTCCAGAAGGCATCAGTTTGTGTTTCCTTTTCTTCCATTTATGCCGTAAGAGCTACAAATATGCTTACTACAAATTCCAATTTTATAATTTGCATTTAAACATAAAATTACATGATTACATTAAGTTTAAATTCAAATTACTTTGAATTTAAACCTAAACATATCGATATTAATCAAAAAATTCTTTGAAGGTTAGCTTGCTGGAGCAAAGCAGGAGCACCAACTCCTTCAAAGGCAATAAGGATTTAAACCAGCCAACGAAATCTTCTTGCGCAATCTCCTTGGCCTGCAATCCACTTCTGACGCCCAGAGAACAAAAATTAAAAGGGAAAAAATTAAATGAGAAGAAATAAAAAGGAAATGTTTAAAAATAATTTTTTTTTTTAGTATTTGCTTAATCTTGTCCAGTGTTAGATATTAATTGTCATTATGAAATAAATTAGAATCAAATAATATTTTTTAGGTAAAATTTTCCTTTTTTTTTTTTTACACCCAATGCATTTCAAATTAATTATTGACCAATAAGCGAGGATGCACATATGCCAGATGGTTCCAAAACAAGCAGACGATCTACCGAATTAACCAGATTCTTCCTTTTCTTCTTTTTTTTTTTTTATTTTCTTTGACTGTTCTATTCTCATAAGTTGTCCACCACCTTGCTGTAATTAAAACCCAGCACCTCTATTCAGGGATCTAAATTTTTAATGATTAGGACAACACATTTAACTCCGGGTGAGAAGGTAATGAAGGACAACAGTACATAATCTCATTTTAAAAACAATATTTCCCTTTTTGTTTTTTTCTTTTTATCAAATCCACATAATTACTTTCGAAGCATAAGATTTCACGACTCATATATTTATAGATTCTCGTTGACGAATTACATTACTATTGTTGATCATTTTTAAAATGACTAGAATGAAAGCTTTGCCATTTGCCATTATTTGTTTTTGTCTTGTAACACTAAGCCAGTTTTATTCTACAGTGTCCTCTAAGTCTACGGGGTTTAACCTAAAACTTATTCCTAGAGACTCTCCTAAGTCTCTGTTATATGTTGAAAACCTTAGTTATCTTGAAAGGATGGAAAGGGTGTTTAGATTGTCCAAAGCCAGAGGTTATTATTTGGAAAACCTTTCAAGTCCAAATGCTACAATAGAGCCTGTAGAAAACCTTGGTTTGCCAACTAGTCGTGACGATTCCTTCTACGTTGTGGTGACTGCAATCGGAAAACCACACCCCAAGTTTTACCTTGCTCTTGACACAGGTAGTATAGCCTAACTTGGATTTAATGTAAGTGTTAAAGTTTGGTTTTAAACATTGGTCAAAAGGAAGGTTGCAGCTTTGTTGTAGTTAATTGCAGTAGTATGGTAGACCATATGTAGCATGATTTTTTCTGAAAAAGTATGACAAACCTATCACAGTATGGGTAAGGTTGTCAAAAATTTAATCAATAGCATAGGCATGGTCGAATTGTCTTTTTGTACCTAATCATATACTTTATATATTTGAATGATAATTCATTATTGGGGTGGTTCCAATACTAGAAAATCTATCCACTATTTTCTTCTTCCTACTATTGTTATCTTTATTCCTTCTACAAATCAATTAGAGGCAACATTGTAGTTAGTTTATTAGTTTGTTGTTGAATTAAGAGTGGTATTAGAGCCTCGAGAAGGCCTTACAGGACCTGTAGTGAGTAAGGGAAAAGAGAGACACACGAGAGTTTGAGTGAAACACTTGAGAATCTTAACTAGGCGGTGCAAGATAGCAACTTGAGATGGCTTCTACAAACTTCACACTAGTTTTTCTATCCAAATTTTCTGGATGCAATAGTCTGTTACGATGTTACGATGAAAATATACCTAAAGGCATGTGAGGACGATCTACCGGCTCTTCCGTTCATCTTCTTATTTAAAATGGAACAATCATAACCAGGTCTTCGTTGGACAAACCGCAAAGTCACCCCCGTGTGGGTGTGTGAACAGAAATTGGGGATTTTGCTGGTTTTGCTGATTGTGGCATTAGCTGGCCGATGTGATTGCTTCTCCTCCTTGCGTACGTAACCAGCCAAATGCTAATCAGCAAAACCAGAAAATTGGGGTTGGTTTTTTTTTTTTTCATTGTGTGATGGGGTCTACGTTTAGGTTTGTGGGTTTGCATAAAATTATTTGTTTATAAAATATTTTCGTAACTATTTTAATTCTTTTAATATATGAAAAATATGGTTAGCAAAAAAAATAATAAAATAATTCAATGAATTTAAAGACGTTGGAAAGAAAGTCAATTAACGAAAGATCAAGGAGGAGAGACAGGGAGATGGGCAATGAAAGGTTTGCCATTAGCTATTATTTGTTTTTGTCTTGTAACAACTATGCCCATTTTATTTCACAGTGTCTTTCAGCTCTATTGGGTTTAAATTACTTGTTAAACTTGACTGGTTTTGAAAAATGAAGAGATTTTTCTGCTCTCTTTGATACCTCAAGAGTTATGAAAAGAAGATTGAGAAAAAAAAAATAATAAAGTGCTTTCATACATAGATAATGAAAACAAACAGAATGGACAAAGTGATGTCAATGTAACGTAAAGATTGAGACATATACAAAAAATAAATCAACAATTTGAAATTTAAATTTCTTACTTTGACTTTAAATGTGCAATACGATATCAATAAATAATAAAATGTAGCATGACATGTGAAATTTTGAATTTTTTTTACTATTATTTTATTCTTCTATTTACCCTCTATCCATTTGACCATGTCCATCCACTTATTTCTATAGAAAACACTCAAAGCAAGATGAAGAGGAAAGAATGCAGTTTCCCATTCTAATTAGATTGCTTGAAAGCGAAGGAAAAGAAAATGACAACGGAGAAGTTTGACAAAAAGTTGCGTCCGAGAAGCTTTGATTAATTGAGCAGTTTTCAGTTTCCGTAACTTGTTTGTATGCTAATGGTTGTCTTTTTTTTTTTTGTTTTTTTTTTGTTTATAGGATAATGGTTTTCTTTTCGCAACGAAGACTTTGAAGTTGAGAAGACGACAGACCAAGTCAGCTGCGTTTGTCTATACTGCAACCTTTCTACACTGCCCCCTGTTGATGTGAATTATGATGACATGGCTGCCTTGCCTGCAATTGTCCATACAATTTCGGTGTTGTAATACATACAAAAAGTTCAAAAATAAAAAAATAAAAAAAACTATGGCTATAAAAATGTTAAAATACTCGTAGTTTGTAAATAAAGAAAATAAATAATCTAATTGATTTCAATTAAAATTTAATTTTTATTAATAAGATTTTATATAAAAGTACTTTATTTTTTCTAAATTTAAAAATTTTACAATTTTATAGTTTTTCATTAAAATTTAAAGTGTATATATATTTATTTATGAACTTATTTTTTTATAAATATAAATTCAAGTATAATTTAAGTATAATTATTACTCAGGCATGATACAATATGAATTTATAGTACTTAAATTTATGTGTCGGCATATGAGCTCGCATATCATATTCATTATCCAAATTTTTAAATATAATACAATAAGACATAAAAAAGGAAAGAATTGTACCTTAATACAATATAAAAGGATTAAATTTCTAGAAAAAAAGGACCGTACCTAACATCACACGGTTCATTTCATATGTCAAGTGTACAAGACAAACTGGAAAGAGGTAGAATAGCGCGAGTCCAAACAAGAAACTTTTATAAAGACGGAGACTTGGAAGTCGAAAAGAGAATAGACGTCAACCCCAGTAGTCTACGGTGCAGATTTTCTACGCTGCCCCGAGTAGTCAATTATGATGATATAGCGGTTGTCCATCCGTTTTTGGCGTTGTCTTACAACAAGTAGAAAAACCAACTATGGATTGGAAATTTTTGCGAGAGTATAGATTACGGTGCCAAAATTCATACAAGATTTAATTCCTATAAATACTCTTCCTTGGATTAACATATGTCCAACACACACACCTCGAACGTTCTGAATGATCAACAAAGACAAAGACATGGCGCTTTCCTCAGATAAACCACACCCCATATTGCTTCAAATCTTGTCCTCCTTTCTTAATATGTTAGTACTTTCTTACCACTTCACTTCCCTTACTTTCTCGGCTGAAATTGAGGTGGGCATAGAAGCGGAGGCACTTCTAAGATGGAAAGCCAGTCTTGACAACCAAAGCCAATCATTCCTTTCTTCTTGGAGTCTCACTGGAGGAGGCAGCCCTTGCAATTGGCATGGAATCTACTGCGATTCCGCAGGAAGTGTTACCAATATAAGCATCTCAGATTCTGCTTTACGCGGTACGCTTCACAGTCTCAGCTTCTTGTCGTTTCCTAATTAACAATTCATTTTATGGATCCATCCCCTCACACATTGGTAATCTTTCCAAGCTCTTCCGTCTAGACTTGTCTAGGAATGCTTTTACTGGGAATATTCCATCAGAAATCGCATCACTGTCAAATGTTGGACATTTGTCACTTGCTACAAACGACATAAATGGTTCTATTCCTGAAGAAATTGGCAGGCTCAGTTCACTTTCTTTTCTCTACTTGCATGATAATCATCTTGAAGGTTCCATCCCTACCACCATCACAAACATGTCCAACTTGGTTTATCTGTTTCTTGGAACAAATATGCTATCTGGTTCCATACCAAGAGAAATTGGAATTATGAGGAGGCTTCAGCAACTTGATTTATCAATGAATGGCCGCCTTAGCGGTGTGATTCCTTCATCGATAGGAAACATAACCAATATGTATTATCTTTATCTGTATGATAATGATTTCTCAGGTTCTATACCAAAAGAAGTTGGAATGCTGAAATACATCTATGATTTGGAATTGCTAGACAATCGTCTCACAGGGTCAATCCCAAACTCCATAGGGAACTTGGGAAGTTTGACTAACCTTTTGCTTTCCAACAACCAACTTTCTGGGCCAATCCCAACTTCTTTTAAAAACTTGTCGAAACTGGTTCATATCGACCTATCGGGGAACAAACTGATCGGGACTCTCAGTCCAATGATGACCAATCTTACCTTTTTGTATAATTTGCAATTAAGTTCCAACAATTTCGTTGGCCATTTGCCACCAGACATATGTCTTGGTGGAAAACTCCAATTTGTCGGAGCCATGGACAATTATTTTACTGGTCCCATCCCGAGAAGCTTGAGAAACTGCAGTAGCTTGTTGAGACTCAGGCTTGAGGGAAACCAACTTACTGGAAACATATCTGGCGTTTTTGGTAGCCTCTCACACTTGCAATATTTAGGTTTGAGTGATAATAATTTGTATGGTGATCTCTCGTGGAAATGGGAAAATTTTCTCAGTCTTTCCACCCTGGCAGTTGCCAGGAATAATATCTCTGGTGGATTACCCTCCGAAATCAATAAAGCAACTAAATTGCAATCACTTGATTTGTCTTCAAACCAACTTGTTGGGAGGATTCCAAGGGCATTGAAAAGGTTAAAGTTGTTGGACCTTATTCTTAATTATAACCAACTCTCAGGCGAGATCCCATCTGAGCTAGGAATGCTTTCCGATCTTGAACGTCTTAACTTGGCAGCAAATAGTCTGAGTGGATCTATTCCAAACCAACTTGGGGGATGTTCTAAATTGATCTCCCTAAACCTTAGCAGCAATACTTTCACAGGGAAAATTCCTTCTGAGATAGGAAATTTGCAATCTCTGCAAAATCTTGATCTCAGTTGGAATCTGCTCGCAAAAGAAATACCACCAAAGCTTGGAGACCTGGACATGCTAGAGGCATTGAACCTCTCCCACAATAAGTTGTCGGGTGAAATTCCAAGTTTTGGTCCCTTGTCGGCCTTGGACGCTGTGAATATATCGTATAACAGATTGGAGGGTCCTATTCCAGATATCAAAGCCTTCCGGCAAGCTCCATTTGAAGCTTTGAGAAACAACACTAACCTCTGCGGCAATGCTACCGGTCTGAAGGCCTGCCTTTCAATCCCAATTACCAAGTCTGGGGGTAAGAGTGCTCACCACAAATTGATCATTTTGATTGTTCTTCCTCTCTTGGGTGGCCTATTCCTTGTTGGAGGTTTCTTCTTTATACGTCAAAGGCTGAAAAGCAGAAACCCTGAGTCAGGTGAATGTCAAGATATTTTTGCCATCTGGGGTCATGATGGCAAAATCCTGTATGGAAACATACTTGAGGCCACAGAAGATTTCAATCCAAACCACCAAATTGGGGCTGGAGGTTACGGAGTAGTTTACAAGGCTGTCCTGCCAACTGGTCGGGTTGTTGCTGTCAAAAAACTCCACCGATCTGAAGACAACGCGATGACCGATTTGAAATCATTCACCAGCGAGATTCGTGTGCTAACGAATATAAGGCATCGGAACATTGTGAAATTGTATGGTTTCTGTTCAAATGCAGAACACTCATTCTTGGTTTATGAGTTGGTGGACAGAGGAAGCCTGAAAATGGCCTTAAGTCACGAGGAAGAAGCAAAGGAGTTGGATTGGATGAAGAGGCTAAATGTTGTGAAAGGAATGGCATGTGCATTGTCCTATATGCACCATGACTGCTCTCCTCCTATTATTCACAGAGACATTTCGAGCAACAACGTCCTTTTGGATTCGGATTATGAAGCCCATGTCTCTGACTTTGGCACGGCTAGGCTCTTGATGCCGGACTCTTCTAACTGGACATCTTTTGCAGGCACCTTTGGATACACAGCTCCAGGTGAGTACATATCTTGGATTCTTCTCTAATAAATTAGCCTGCTGAGTCAGCTAGTAAAAATTGTTTTGTCCGTTGTTACCTAATGGAACTTGGTAGCCCCGAGACTGCATCTAGTAGTTCACAACAGCAAACAGAATTTGCTGCTAAACAAAACACAAAATCATAATTACTATGGTTTAAAAACAATTAGAGTTTTGTTGCAGCACAAACTGCGTGGTGACAGGTTCTCTCTGATTTTGTTTGTCATCTTTTTAGAGCTAGCATACAGGATGCAAGTGGATGAAAGATGTGATGTGTATAGCTTTGGAGTGGTGGCACTGGAAGTGCTTGTGGGAAGGCATCCTGGCGATCTGCTCTCGACTCTTTCATCTCCAACCTTTTTAGCTGCTGGTCCTGAGCGAGCACTTTTGAAAGATGTGATAGACCAACGCCTCCGTCCACCTCCGCAAGGGAAACTTGCTGAAGGCGTGGTGCATGTTGTCAAAATTGTACTCGCATGTTTGAATGACAATCCGCAATACCGCCCCAATATGCGTCAGGTTTCTCTGGGACTAGTAAACAGGCCGCCTACATTGATCAAGTCATTTTCTGAAATAGAGTTGGTAGAAATATTGGTTCATCGCAATGTCACAGGTGGAGGATAACATATATTTTTTTTTAAAGATGAAATTAATAAGTCTGCGACCAATTCAAAGCTCCTGTGGCAGTTTATATTTTTGTCCTTTTTTAGAATTTTATAACAATGATGATGTACCTTGTAAGACTAAAGCAAAGCATATACAAATTATATATCTTTTCAACGTGGAATTTGAACCTCAAGCTATGGTCCAACAAATGAAATGTTACAACGAGGAAAAGAAAAAATCGTAACCAAGTGAAAAATTGGTTTTATAATTAGTTCAATTAAGCATCCTAAAAAATGTTTCAGTTTGGTTGGATATATGAAATTCAACTCCAAATATTAAACTTAGTCCGCGAACTCATCTCGCTTGTCGCAGCGTACTATTGTCAGGCATTATACCTGGGTTCATATCCATGAGACAAGATGCAGTTGGGATAGAATATTTTTTATTACATTTTTCAAAGCATAATTTTCTATTCATTACAAGTGCTCCTTTACAAATCTCTTTGATTTTAATTTTAATAAAAAAAGACAAAATTTATAAAATTAAAAATAATTATTTATATTATATAATTCATAATTTATCAGACTTATTAATAAATAAAAAAATTATAAATTTATAAATTATTAATTAATTATAAGTAAGAAATAAAAAACTTTATATCATTTAAAAATTAGTAAAGTCTTTTAATTTTTGAATTTATTCATTCAAAGGAGAATCCACCTATTTCATTAAATTATTTTATATATTCGTTAAAAAAATTTAGACAATTTATCTTGTTAGTTTTCAATGCTATATTCAAAAAAAATTTTAAATATTTTTTGCTTATACTATTTACTGTAATCTTGTATTCTTATATAATTTAACATTTACTATAAGAAATTTGATGTTTAATGAATGGGTGAGAAAACTCTTTTAGTTAAATCATCCTGTAAAATAGTGCGTGAAGCCTTTTTAATTGAATAATATCCAACAACAGCGTGAGGCCCGTCTTTTCTTTCATTGTTGCTCAAGATGTTGGAGTACTCGAAGTGAATCACAAGTCAGTGACATAGTTTCCATATCCTGTTACCCCATTTTACTATATAAGCTCTACTAGTAGGGACACGGAATAAGTGGGCGTAACATCTAAACTATCAGATCCAAAAGTAAAAATTAAGAAATCACCATGATCAATTATAACTGCCGGTACAAATTTTACTCAGTCTATCATGTCCGCCTATCCCATATCCTCCATATCATGTATGCTCATGATTGGCGTGAAAGACTTCATTAAGCATTTGATACCTCTACAGGCTACAGATTTCCCCTTGAAACCAAAGAATTCTCTATTTTATGACTTTTGCTGTCGTAAGTTGATGTATATTTATGGTTCCCTGCAGCCAATCAAGAATGATATAAGCCCATGCAATGATGACACTGACGATAATGGCAAACACAAGAGCAATCATAGAACCATAAGGAGTGGTAGCAGTGTGTGCGCAGAACTGATGTTTCAATGATTCTTCGAAGCTTTGTAAGCAAATGGAAACCTTAAACTAAAATCTGATGTGCTTGTGCAATGGATAGTCTCTGCCAGCAGTGACTGACACATCCTTTGACAATGTCTTCTATATTAGGGAAATATTGGGGAGGCGGAATTTGAGAGCCCATATCAATCACCATATTAAGTTCCGTATCCTCCCTCTCCATCAAAAACAGATTCCTCGACCTCCATACCGTCCAAACTACCATTGCAGGTAACTATGGTCCCTCTTTGTCACTTGATGGCTGTTGGCCAGCTGTTGTATTTATAATGATCAAAGGTGCCTTGTGATCGTAGGGAAAGAAGGAAGAAACAGAGGATAAGGCAGGGGCAATGCAAGGGGCTTGGGTTTTTTCCAAAAGGCGTCAGTTTGTGTTTCCCTTTCCTCCATTTATACCGTAAGTTTCACAAATTATGCTTACTACAAATTCAAATTTTATAATTTGAATTTAAACATAAAGTTGCATGATTATATTAAGTTTGAATTCAAATTACTTTAAAGTTAAACTAAACATATAAATATTACTCAAAAAGATTCTTTGAATGATTGCTGAAACCTTCTAGAGTAAGTTTCGTTAACTGCCAACAACTATAACTACTAATTGATGCTAGGAGGGAAAATTAGTTACATAGGATGTAAGCTTAGCTTGCTGAAGCAAACCAGGAGCACCAACTCATTCAATGGCAATAAAGATTTAAACCAGCCAACGAAATCTTCTTGCGCAATCTCCCTGACCTACAATCCACTTCTGACGCCCATAGACAAGTGAATAGCACTTGGGAGATTGTCTCTTCCATGCTGCCACACTCAACGTTTATAAACATTCCTTTGTGAGTCAAATTTTTATTTGTTGGTAGGAAACTCTTACAAGCTCACCATATGAAATGTTTCGCCCTACCTGGGATCTTTCATTGCTAGATCTTTACTTGTTTTGAAGAGATGAAAAGGTTGATTAGATTATCCAAAAATAGAGGTTATTATTTGGAAAACCTTTGGGGTCAGCCTGTAGATGACCTCCGTTTGCCAACTAGTCGGGAAGATTTCTTCTACATTGTGGTGACTGCAATCGGAAAACCATGCCCCAAGTATTACCTTGCTCTTGACACAGGTAGTGTAGCCTAACTTGGATTTAATGTAAGCCTTGTAAAGATTGTTTGCGTCATCCTGTGTACGACTCTCATACTTCTCCTACTTACATAAAGCTCACTTACAGTCAACCGTTTTGTCCGGGTAATAACGCCCTCTACGAGTGCATTAACAGGGAATGTCTATGGAGATAAATCCTCCAACACATGGTGTTGCGTCCATGGAAAGATTCATGTTTTCGCTGGCAGTCGTCCCGAATTTGTTGATGATATATGACGTAACGATTAGCAAAAATAAGACTAATATTTTGATTAACTTAAGAAAATAATATTTTTTATAGAAAAAATAAAAATAAGTTAAATACTTAGATTTACATTTATTTATAAATAAAATTAACTAATTAATTAAAAAATATTTTAATATAAATGAGAAAACACTTTAATAACTAATTAGAATACTATCTAATTAAATAAAAAATATTTTAAAAAAAAAATAATTTTGTTTAATAATTTCATAAGAGTCTGAATAGTAAAATGATATTCTAAATAATAAAATTAATTTTAAATAGTAAAATGATATTCTTAAATAGTAAAATTATACGTAAGAATAAAAACTTTTAGATTTTTTTTTTGAACTTCTAACAATTCTTCTAGTCTATAAAGTTTTAGGCTATCTGTTCTATCTTAATCCCCTCTACTTAAAGAAAAACTTGTCCTTAAATTCAAATTTAGTTCTAGATAGAGAAACTTATCTATTGAATAAAACAGATAAATATTTGCAACGTTGAAAATCCTTAAAATTTCTCATTTTGGAGATAGATTGGTTACATATGCATTGTTATTAATTTTCTTCAACACCTGATAAGGACCATGCTTCTTAGACTACAACTTGTTGTAAGAACCAATAAGAAACCACTTCTTATGAAAGAATACTATTACTTGGTCACCTTCTTTAAACAAATGGCTCTTTTGATGTTTGTCAGCAGTCTTTTTATATTTTTTATTGATGACCTCTAACTTCTGTTTCACCTTAGCTTAGACAGATTGCACCTGTTTTGCAAGATACTTAGCTACAATGCTAAAGTTTGGGACTCGAGGAAGTAAAACATATTGTGGGCATTTAGTATAAATAATGAAAAAAGGAGACTTCCCTATAGCGCAGTGCACTATACTGTTATATGCAAACTCAGCTTGAACTAAGGCAAAGTTCCATTATTTTGACTTATCTCCACAAATACTTTGAATAAGATTTCCTAAGGTCCTATTGAGTGATTCAGTCTGACCATTTGTTTAAGGGGAGCTATATTTTTGAACTTCAGGATGAATCAAATAGTTTCCATAAAGTGACCCAAAAGTGACCAAAAAAACCTTGTATCACAGTTAGAAGTAATAGATTTAGACATCCCACGTACTACCTCCTAAAAAATAATTAAGCTACACTTAATGCATCAAAGGTCTTTTTACAAGTAATAAAATGACTAATTTTAAAGAACCTGTCAACAATAACAAATATAAAATTCATACCGTCTTGAGTACGAAGTAATCTTAAAAGAAAATTCATAGACAAGTCTTCCCAAATATGGTTTGGAATATGTAAAGGCATATACAATCTCATATTTTGTAACTAACCCTTAACTATTTGACAAATATAAAATCGTTAGATAAATTTTCCAACATCCTTTTTTGGTTGTGGCCATTAATATCACTATTGAATAGCAGCAATTGTCTTGTCACATCCAAGATAACCTGGAAAACCACCTTTATATAGATCACACATAACTCTCACCCTTAATAAAGATCAAGGAATATAAAGTTGATTTTCGTGCTTCAAATAGTCATCAAGAATGTGAAAATCATTTGTCAATTGCTTTTCAATGCACTTCTCCCAAATGGTAGCAAAGTCCTTATCATGCTCATACAATTTGTGGAGAGATTTAAACCTTACTATCTCATTATTTAATGTCATTAGTAATGATACTTTTCTGCTTAAGGCATCACCAATTTTATTTTGTTGACCAGCTTTATGAAATAACTTAAAAGGGAACTTTTGTAGGAAACTAAACCATCGAGCATGCATATTATTGTTAATCCACTTTTGACTGTGAAGATATTTAAGAGCTTGATAATCAAAGTATAAGATGA
Source organism: Ceriops tagal (assembly GCA_021533255.1). Lineage (NCBI taxonomy): Eukaryota > Viridiplantae > Streptophyta > Magnoliopsida > Malpighiales > Rhizophoraceae > Ceriops > Ceriops tagal. The sequence continues at coordinate 696,621 of CM038600.1, read as the reverse complement.
ACTCATGCCTTATAAGATAATGCTCCTAATGCTTCAAAACTTTCACAATCGTATAAAATTTCTTGTCATATATTGACCACTTTTGTCGAGCCTCGTTTAGTTTCTCACTAAAATAAGTAATTGGCTTTTTCTATTGAAAAAGAGCAGCACCAACCCCTATTACACTAACATCACATTCAAACTCAAATAATTTTTCAAAGTTAGGGAAGGTTAGTATTAAAGTAATACATAATTTTTCTTTAATGAGAGCAAAACACTGTTAATTTTTATCTCTCTACTGAAACTTGCTTTTCTTAAAACATTTAGTGATAGGAGCCATAGTGATGTTGAAATTGTGAACAAATCATCAATAAAAGGTTGCTAAGTCATGGAAATTCCATATGTCACTTATTGTTTTAGGGTAAGTCAATTTCGAATTGCTTACACTTTGTCCTTGTCAATCTAGATACTCTTAGAACTAACTATGTATCCTAAAAAGAGTAACTTATCAGTCATAAAATTGCACTTATTCAAATTTACATATAACTTATTTTTTTATAACACCAATAATGTCTTTCTCAGATGTAAAACATAATCTTTCATTAATTGACTATAAATAAGACTATCATAAAATATACAATGACAAACTTGTCAATAAAGAGTTTTAATACTTGACTCGTTAATCTTATAAAGGTGGTCAAATAATTTTATAAAGAGTTTAAATAATAAAATGATATAATAGATAATAAAATAATATTATAAATAATAAAATTGATGTTAGGTAGAAAATAATATTCTTAAATAATGAAATTATATGTAAGAGTTAAAAATTTTAATTTTCTTTTTGGACTTATGACAATTTATCTAGTAAATAAAATTTTGGACAACCCATTATATGTCAATATAGCGTTTGGTTGCTCAAAAGATTCTGCAGAGTTTAAGTCTAGGATTTCAGGCGTCTTGGGACTAAGCAAGGAGAAAGATTCAATCATTTCACAATTGTCTGCTGAACTGGAGCATCGATTCTCCTAATGTTTCGCCCCATTCGATCAAATAATACGACAGCCTGGCGTCCTTAGTTTTGTTGATGATATTCCGCCCCATCCAGATTTTGCCCAAACGATAAAATTTCTCAACGTTCTCCGAAGAAATTTTGTTACTTAGAACCTATTAGACATCAGCGTAGGGGCTGAACCACTAGGATTCACTGCTGACCAATTAAAAGTTAGAAACGGCAATGGTGGTTTTATTAAAGTAGCGGAACTGTCATCTCCCCGAATTCACCGAACTAAAACATTGTAAAAAGAAAAACAAAATTTTACTTCTGTTTCAACGGTTATAATGTAGAAACAAAGAAACTTTATGTTTAAATATGTAAAATATATAGACGTAAGAGATAAGATAATTATTTGAGTTGTATAGCTCACAAAACAATTTGTTTGTGTAACTTAATGGCAAGATAAAATTTTTTAATATAATATACATAATTACTAAATTAATATTTTAAAAGAATTAAAATATATTTATTAAAATATGCAAAATTATAAATCTATATATATATATATGTGTGTGTGTGTGTGTATAATATCCAAGTCCTAATGAAAATTAAAAAAATCTATTAAAACATTGGTTGGTCTTTCAAGTTTTTTTTTTTTTTGATTTAATGTGAACTTTAATCAATATCTTACAACAAACTAAAATTGCCCTCTTGGTGTATCTTTGGGTTAACAATGGACGTATATAAAGATCTTAGGTGAAAATATATAAGATTGATAGGATTATGAGAATAAAACAATTATTTTAGTTGTATACCTCACAATATAATAAACCAAAAACAAAACAATTTTTTATAAATCCAATATGCTTTTAAGTTACCATAAACATAAAAAAATGAATGATTTTGTGTCTTTAGAATGATGAAAAAAATAAAAGAGAAAAAAAATTGAACTTTGAGAACTAAGCATAAGAGATTTATAATAAGTGAAATCTAAATAATTAAATTGCTCTGTGAAATAAAATTTTGATATTAAATATTATTTTTAATTTGAGTAAAATAGAAACTTTAATGACAAACTAAAATCTTAACAAAAACAAAATTTTGCATTGTTTAGAACACTCTAATATTTAAAAATGTAGACATATAAAAAATGTGGTTTATCTTTCAAGCATCCAGTCTTCCCAACCACATGTAATTTCCAACTTGTTATCTGGCATGGCATAACCTTCATGCAAATTCAGCCGCAATATATAACAGATTCTCCAATTTTATGCAGAGGATTCACACGATTAGTAATTCTTATAACAATACTACAGGATCAAAACTGCTCTTGATGCCTATATGTTGATCCCCATTAAGGGGCTCTTGAAATGAGAATGGATAGTTTGGTTAAATCAATGTCTTTTCAGGAGGCCACGGCAGCTCAGCCATGGAAAATTTGACAATGCCTGAGCTCACACACAGCTCGTATTTAAAAGCAATGTCTCCTCCAAACCAAGAAACATCCTCCGCTGCCTTCATCATCTGTGCATTCTAATAGGCAAACGCTTGTTTAAAGTTTTGGTTCTAAATTAGGGGCCAGTTCAAGAAGAGACACGAGGGTACAAACAGTTGGCAAGATCAAGCTGAATTTGGCAATTAATAAGGCCCTGTTTCTATGAGCAATGGCTTAATTAAAACCGGAAGGAATCATCAGTCCCATATTTGCTCCTGATACTGCAGTGGTCGAACTTTGAATAACTATAATCCATTGGCTTCATATCAACACGTTTTTGCTCTGATGCAACTGTTCCAGAAACAACCTCTCCACTTTTATCTCGTTGCCGATGCCTTGTTTTGTCTTTGTGGCTTTTGGACCTTCCATAAGAAGGAACATCGCCCGATCCATAAAATTCAGTATGTTCTTGTCGTTTTGAGAAACGGTGCTTGTTTGTCAACGAAGTATCATTAAAACTAGTTGATTTAATCTTTGGTGGCTTCATTTCTGCATACTTTTCATTCGGTAGAGGAGTATGAACCTGCCTTATCTCAGGTAGACAAGCAGAACTTCGCTTTTCGGTTGATGGGCGCTCAACTTCATCTCCAGGCATTCTCAGGGAATCTTTCAATGGTGTGAGGCCTTTCTTGGACCCACTTGGTTTTAACCGTGAAGGAATAAAATAAAGTAATACACCACCCAATGCTTCAAGCACTAGCTTAGACAGATCAATTATGAGCTGTCCAAAGGATGGCCAACCTGGTTCTTCTTTCATGCTCTCAGTGATAATAGTAGGTTTCTCTTTATTGGGTTGCTCTCTGACTTCACTCTCCTGAAGCTGTTGCTGCAGCAGTATTAAGATTAAGAAATAGATCATTCAACGCATCAAACAAAATCTATGAAGCAAATGAAAAACACATGATTCTCTAATCCTCTCGTGACTTATGACAGTATCAAGATTAAGAAATAGGCAGTCATTGCCAATTTATGGCTAACATTGACAATGGAAAGCATCAGGAAGTCACTGCTAGAAAAAAAAAAAAAAAAAAAATTCAAGACAGTGAGAGCTAGTTTGAGCAGCAAATTGGTTGTTATCTTATTAGCTAGCCAAAAATGAATTTGAATACTGAAAGGAAAGGAAGCAAATACATAAAGGTAGTTAAGGTGGAAAAATAATGAGCATTTCAATATCATAATCATCCCTTTATTGAACAGTGAACTAATAGACTAAAGCCAAAATAAGAATTGTACCGTTTTTAAGAAAAAAGAGGGCACAAATCCCTGCTGAAGCACACACATAGCATATCCAGCCAAAACAGCTCCTAAAACCACAAGGATATCTGCAAAAAGATGACAAGTAGTTACTCGATTGGCCAAAAAGGAGGACAAAACCCAAGTTACGATGAAATGGTTTTCAAACCACTAGAATCATAATGACAACTTCTTTGGGCTTTGGGAACCTAGGAAGAAGAGGAGGAAAAGCTAAACTACATTGTCTGGCTTCAGTATCCTTGCCACCAATGTAAAGTACTTATAAATCAGATTCTGTTCTTTTCCATCAGTAAAGGACTAATTGATACGCCTTTGTTTAGGATTTGAATGAATAAATTCTAATATTTTAGTAGTCAAACAAAGAAGCACCTATTATGAAGAAATGATGCACATGTTATGTCAACTTTTAACAGATCTTACAACAGAAACATGCGAATGTGAATGCTGTTCTTTAAGTATGCCTTCTGTTACCATAACAACTGGTGTAATTTGGCATAAGGTCTCAATGTCATTAATAGCCCTCAATTTCACACAAGCACTCATAAAATTACTGCCTTTTCCTTGAGCGGGGATGTACCTCATAACCAATTTATATGACACGGCAAATATATATAAAACATTAGCATGAAAGAGTACTTAATTTCAAAGTCTTCAATGTTGGTTAAATTATGTTCCTTCATTTTCTGGTTCCTTTTGCTCTGATGGAAATTTGTGAGAAAAAATTTTACATCAATGTTAAAAATGAGAGCAATTTATTTAGTTTATCCTTTTACTTCACTGTCCGAAAGTTTGCAGAGGCAAAGTGCCAAATCTGTGCTGGAAAATTTTAGCAATTATCCCATCAACAAGCATGTTCCCTGGTTTGCAGCAAAAGCCACATGGAACTGAGTAAATATAGAAAGCTATAAAAGAAATATCTTGTTATCTATGTGCATGAAGAAGTTAAGATGTTTATAAATCAGCACTTGGTCAAGTACTAATTAAGCAAGTTCCATCAATAAGTCAGCTTAGTACTTCATTTATCATTCACATAAAAAGATGGGATCAAACCTGACACAGTAATCGAATTAGATTGATAATCACAATCCTCCTGGTTGAAAGAGATTTGCCGAAGAGCAGCATTTCCTCGGTCAACAACCAACAAGGAACAGCTAGGGTGGAGATAAACCACATCAAAGTCATTTGAAAACTTAGCATCCTCACTGGGTCCATCTCTGTACCCTGCAACATTTGACTTCCCACCAGCAATGGTGGTCACACCTGCAGAGAATTTGCAGTCTAAAGATTTTGTTTTCTGCAGACAATCAACATTTCCATCTTTAAAAAAGCTTTGACGTGCTAGATGATGAATAATTCCAAGTTAAATGTTTTACATGTCTGTACACAGGTATATGTTCCATGTACAGCTTAAATCCATGGGAGCCTGACAAATTTCTTACAATTCAGAACCTAGCACAATGCTATACCTACCTGCATCTCCAATCTTTCTAATAGCAAGATTTGCATTATCAGCAACATAAAGATTTCCTTTATCATCCATGGTTACACCTTTGGGATGGTTAAAACGAGCTTCACTCGGCTTTCCATCTACATGTCCCTTGTAACCCTGAAATGACCCAGCCACCAACCGTGCCCTGCTATCTGCAAGAATAAAAAGATGAGGTGCAAAAGCATAGCTCATACAGGAGAATTTGGCATCTCTTTCAGCAAGTCAAGAAGCAAATGAAAACAGGAGAGCATGGTAATCTAGTTCATTTTCCATTATGAAATTGTAAATCTGATAAACTTACACTTCTCTAGCCCCAAAGGAATTAAAAAGAAATAGGAAGTTATTGCCAATCTGATCCATATTAGAGACCAAACTTAAGCAAAAGAGCGGAAAGGAGTGCACATACATTGGGACAAGGGCGGAGTTATTTTAACAATGTTGCTATTGACTTCATCCACAGCAAATAATTCGCCATCCGCAGAGACATGGATCTTGTAAGGAATCACACCAATATCATTCCCTTCCACAACAGTCTCAACTAGGTACCCATCCTCAAACTGAAGAACATTACCATCTGCTTAAAACCAAAAGCAGTATAGCTAAATCATCACAAAGCTACTAGCTGTTCATGAAGCGTGAAACAAATCAGAGAAAATTGAGCACAAAAGTCAAATGAAAGAGACTTCAGTCTGACCAACACAAAAAAAAAAAAAAACAAGAGAGTAAAAAATAACCTGATTGGGGTGATTTTGAAGATGATCTAGTGGTCCACTTGAGAAAAGAAGACAAGTGCTTGATCAATGGCCCAGCTTAACACAACACCAAACCAGGAATAAAACTCGAATCAAAACAAAGCATGCCCGTGAAGCAAAAAGATCATGATAACAACCAGTTAATTTCCCAATCTTAAGCTAGAAAAAGAAATGGATTGTGTTTTGGAATTAAGCAAAATGCGATAAGCTATAAGTAGCAACACAATTAATAAACCCAGAATGTACATGAATCCAAAAAAGAAAAAAAAAAAACCCGTTAACTAAACAGAGCAAATGAACAAAAAGAGAATCAATAAATGAAATAAAAAAAAAAAAACCTGCAGGGGAAGCATGAGCTTGAAAGTGAAAAGCATAAGCAACCAAAAGTAGAAGTACAGGAATAAAGCAAAGATGGGATCTTCTCATAGCTCTTCCCCTACAAGCCAAACTCACAGAGAGAGACAGGGAGAGAATGGGAGCACTTCTATGGGTTATAGATGTCCGAGAACAACACAATGCTTTAGTGGAAAGCTGTGGGCTCTGCAAGTACAGCTTTGGACTGTGAAACAACAAACAGCTAAATACAGCTTTACTCTTTTCTAAAAAAAAAAAAAAAAAGGGGGTTTCCTCACCCTTTTATTTTCTTTTTAATACTCTTTTTCGCTTCATTTTTTACTTTTGACCATAATAAAACAAAAGGAGAACTTTTTGGATTTTCATTTTCTAATTTTAAAGATCGATTACAAAACAACACGGTAGAAAATACACAAAAAGTATATAATTTATTTAATAATTTATATGTTATATTTTTAAAAAATTAATAAATTTTTATTATATTAAATTATATGAATTTTTTATTCAAAAACTTATAAAAATATAAAATATATAATAAAAATGTTTATTTATTTATTATATCTCTCGTATTTATTTTTAAAAATTAGATATAAAGGTTTAATTTTAAATAAAAATTATTAAGAGTAATTTTTTTTGGTTGGTCTATTAAATTGAATATGTAATTATTTTTTGTTTTTTAAAATAAGAATTAATTATTAATATTTTCAATGAACCCCAATCCAATACGACAAAACTGACCTACGCACATAAAATTAGAAGCAAGGGCCAGTATATGCATGGTATATTCACGTTCATTATAAAAACATAATAGGATATTTTTTATTATTTTTAATTATTATTACTACTTAGCTTTTGTTTATTTATTCATTCCATTTTCTTTTTTCTTGTTTTTTTTTTTTTGGTTGGTAGTTAAATTTTGACGTAATTTATATGGGGCCTGAGCACAGAAGTTTTAATGAGACGCACCAGGCAGGGCAGGCTGAGTTGCGTGCATGGATAACTGAAGTAGGGCAAGCCCACGACAGGGAAGAAGGCTTTTTGGTCCACCACCCCACCACCCCACAACCCCCACCAAGGGGAAGGTTGGTGGGGGGGGGGGGGGCGAATAAAAATGCACCGTCACCGTGTGTAAGAAATCGTAATGGTCCTGCGTGCGTTGATAAAAAGATTGTGAAGAATATAATATTATTCTGGTCTTTTCATCCCTACTTTACAACACACATGTAATAATAATAATAATAATAATAATAATCCTAATCCTCGTAGTTTCGTTTGTCTGAAAACTTCATTTTCGCTTTGTAAAGGTACAAGGGTCCTCCATCCTTCTCCCTTCCCTTGCGGCGTTCTTACGGTATTTAATTTTTCATTTTGATTTCTATAGTGTTTTTATTATATATATATACATATATATATTTGGTATAAAAAGTTTGAGAACTTTTGATGTGGATTTATCAGTAACGATGAACGCCTTTTTGCCCAATTTATCGTCGTCTTTGTTAGGAAAGATCTGTAAATTTTGCTTCTTTTTTTGGATATAATTTGGAGGGTTTTTTTTTTCTCTCTCTCTCTCTCTTTTTTGGGCGGCGATCCAAGAGCCCAGGACTGTTTTGACTGAATAATTGCAGTGCTTTGACTACTTTGGCTTTTGCCAAGAACTTGAAATTTGCTGGTTTTGAGCGTCAATTTATTGATGATTGTGAAATTGCTTAACTTAGGCATGTGAGGGAGGGAGGCAGACCCGTATCTGCTGAAGTGGAAGTGGGTTCATTTCAATTATAAAATATATATATATATATATATATATATATAAAAATGGAGTCTTGCAACTGCATCGAGCCGCAATGGCCGTCTGATGAGTTGTTGATGAAATATCAATATATTTCAGACTTCCTTATTGCCCTTGCTTATTTTTCTATTCCTCTGGAGCTCATCTATTTTGTTAAGAAATCTGCTGTGTTTCCCTATAGATGGGTGCTTGTGCAGTTTGGTGCTTTTATAGTTCTTTGCGGAGCAACCCATCTTATAAATTTGTGGACTTTCAATGCCCACTCTCGAACGGTGGCAATAGTTATGACCATAGCAAAAGCTTTGACCGCCGTCGTCTCCTGTGCAACTGCACTTATGCTTGTACACATAATTCCTGACCTTTTGAGTGTTAGGACCAGAGAATTATCTTTGAAAAACAGGGCTGCTGAGCTGGATAAAGAGATGGGCTTGATCCGAACCCAGGAAGAAACAGGACGACATGTTAGGATGTTGACTCATGAAATTCGGAGCACTCTTGATAGGCGTACCATACTTAGGACTACACTTGTTGAATTGGGTAGGACGTTAGATTTGGAAGAGTGTGCATTGTGGATGCCAACACGCACTGGTTTAGAGCTTCAACTATCGTACACTCTTCGTCAGCAGAATCCCGTTGAATATACTGTTCCTATTCAGTTGCCTGTCATTAATCAAGTATTTAGTAGTAATCATGCTTTGAAGATATCTCCCAATTGTCCGGTGGCAAGACGACGGCCTCTTACGGGAAAATATGCACCTGGAGAGGTGGTTGCAGTTCGTGTCCCTCTTCTTCATCTTTCAAATTTCCCCATTAATGATTGGCCTGAGCTTTCAACCAAACGCTATGCTTTAATGGTGTTAATGCTTCCCTCAGATAGCGCCAGGCAGTGGCATGATCATGAGTTGGAGCTTGTTGAAGTCGTCGCTGATCAGGTTTTAGATTGCCCAATTTAACTTCTTATCATGGCTTTCATTATCATTTTTCTTTTCATTTTTGATAGAAAGCGCATTAGTGGACCATCTCTTGTGATTTACCCCAATGTATTTATTTTACAACATCTGTACTAACACAACACTTTTTGTTGACAATCTCGTGATATATTCTATTGTGTCCATCTTATAACATGATTACTTAACTAACTAGTTTTTTTCATTTGCAACATTGATTTATGCCCAAGTATTGCTCACATTTCTTGGGTCTATCAAATAGGTACCCAATGGAGCAGAATTTGATTTATGATTAGTCAGAAAAGGAAATATAATTTCTCTCATTTTGTCTTCAAAAGCACAAAATTGGAGTCCTTCAATATAACAAAATAAGTTCTATCAGAATGGTACCACACATAAAGTCAATTATTTTTCCAAATTAATTTCAGAAGGCAAAGTTATTGAAGAATCCTAATATTTCATTCTTCTTGCATTTTGTGACACAATTTCATCAACATAACATGGACAACAATTTTCTTTGGAAAAAAAAAATCTAATTAAACAAGTTTTTCATTTGGCCATTGTGGTCCACTAAATAAATTTTATTTAGAACAACTGGAAGTAAATAAAGAACTAGACATGCCACAAGCATATTTGCACGTATCTCCATCATGCTTAATGCTGACAATTTTTATTCTTTGGCAATGCTTTCTGTGCATAAAATCCAGCTAGAAGCCCAAATAAACATTAATGCAGGAGAAAGAATAAATTTGGTTCACTTTTGATTAAACAGACAGTGTTAAGAAGATATTTTAGGTAGTTATCATTGCGCTTGATTGAAAAACAGAAAAAAAAAAAAGTGAAGGAAAATAAAGAAGATACAACACTAATAAGTAATTTTTCTAACAAAGGAATAAAAAAAAATTAATTTTCTGATGAGAAACTTCTTAGATAAATGAGTTCTAGTGGGAATTTTCCTGTGACTTCTTAAGCTTTGTAGGGCTCCCTTATCCTTTTTATGCATGTTGGTGCTAGAGAGGAATTGCAGTTTACATGTTGTACTTGTATCTAATTATAGGAAAACATAAAAGAGGAGGATGTACTGTCTAAAGAATGCATACCTACCATTTTTAGCCTGTAATGTAAAATTAACTCTTTGAGCCAGGTGGCTGTTGCTCTGTCACATGCCGCAATCTTAGAAGAGTCAATGAGGGCAAGGAATCTTCTTGTGGACCAAAATATTGCACTTGATCTCGCTAAGACGGAAGCAGAAGCAGCAATTCGTGCTCGCAATGATTTCTTGGCTGTTATGAACCATGAGATGAGAACCCCGATGCATGCAATTATTGCACTTTCCTCTTTGCTGCAAGAGACTGAGTTGACACCTGAGCAGCGCCTGATGGTTGAGACAATTCTTAAGAGTAGTAATGTTTTGGCTACTTTAATAAATGATGTATTAGATCTCTCAAGACTTGAAGATGGCAGCCTTCAACTTCACATGGGCACTTTTAATCTTCATGCTGTTTTCAGGGAGGTAGGACTGCATAATCTTAGATGTAAATCTGTTTTTAATTTCTGTAGGATGAGAGTTGCAAAGATGTTTGTTAATCCATGGCAGGTTCTTAACTTGATCAAGCCTATTGCTTCTGTGAAAAAATTGCATATCACATTAAATGTAGCTCCAGATTTGCCAGAATATGCTATTGGTGATGAAAAACGCCTGATGCAGACAATGTTGAACATTGTTGGTAATGCTGTAAAATTCTCAAAAGAAGGCAACATCTTAATCACTGCATTTGTTGCAAAATCAGAACCATTAAGAGATTCTGCAGCTCCTGACCTTTTTCCAGTGACAAATGATAACCACTTTTATTTGCGCGTGCAGGTTGGTTCTTTGACAAGTCAGTATCTTCTGCATTTTGGGAGATCACTTATAAGTGATGGAATCTCATGTTGTGGTCTCTTTCTTATTGTATAGGTAAAAGATTCTGGATCAGGAATTAACCCCCAAGATATTCCTAAGTTATTTACTAAGTTTGTTCAAACTCAGTCTTTGGCTGCCAGAAACTCTGATGGCAGTGGACTTGGCCTTGCAATTTGTAAGAGGTATTTTACTTCTGTGTCTTCACTAACAAAGACCTTGTTGCATTTATTGGCAATCAGCCTTCCTTTTGCTTTTCTGCCTTATTGTGTGTTGACTTTCTCAATTTTTGGGAAGGTCTTTGTGTGTGGCTTATGTTGTTGAAAAATGCAGCTAGGCTTAATACCCTCGTGTTCTTGTGATCAGGTTTGTCAATCTTATGGAGGGACACATATGGATAGAAAGTGAAGGTTTGGGAAAGGGTTGCACTGTGACTTTCATTGTAAAACTCGGGATTCCTGACTGCCCAAATGATTTGAAGGTCTCTTTGATGCCCAAATGGCCAGCAAGTCATGTACAGACAATTTTTTCAGGGCTCAAAGTTCTTGTCATGGATTATAATGAGTCAGTGGCATTCTAATCTTATAATCTTATCGGTTATTAGTGTTTTATTATAAGGCTGGATTTTGATTGGATGGTTGCTAATATTTTCTCTATGACATCAGCAAGAAATGACTTGTTATAGAAAAGCCTGGATATCATGAGAAATAGGATGTGGCGTATACTTCTTGTAAATGGCTATTTTTTGGTACATTATGAAATAACACACCTTCTAGATGATTGGTGTTATCTGATTGGAGTAACTGGAAATGAGCAGTTTCGGATAGAGTTGATTTTCAGATTAATAACAGTGTCCAGGATGTTCGATGGGGTCTTGAATTAAGTGGGCTTGATGATTGATCCAATAGATATCTCTCTCTTAACCTTATGAGACTCACACTGAAGTGTCTGTGGAAGGATTAGTTGTATACAGTCTTACTCTTGTTTTTCTTCTCACACATGGCTGCCATATGTGGCTTTCATGGTGCCTTACAATCTCCATAAACTAAGTTGTCTAATAATTTTTTAACGTTTCACCATAGTTGGGATTTGTAAGTCAATGGAACTTGATCTCAAATTTCTTTGCGGCTTGCAGGGTCAGCAGAATGGTGACAAGGGAAATTCTTGTGCACCTGGGTTGTGATGTAACTACTTTAAGTTCAAGCGATGAGTGCTTACGTGTTGTTTCTGAGGAGCACAAGGTGGTCTTTCTGGATGTGTTGATGCCTGATGGTTTTCAAGTCGCTGTCCGAATGCATGAAAAATTTTCTAACCATCGTGAAAGGCCATTGATAGTGGCACTTATAGAAAACACAGAGAAAGCAACCGAGGAAACCTGCATGAGGGTCGGGATGGATGGTGTTATACTGAAACCTGGTTCTGTTGAGAAAATGCAGAGTGTTCTATGGGACATTTTGGAGCACAGGCGTCTCATTGAGGCCATATAAGCGTTAGGGACATGAATACCATCCACTGGAGAGGTTGTAGAAGTACTTCCTCATAGTTTTTGTTATGTGCATAGGATACATGATATGAACGAGAGCATTGCAGTGAAGAAGGCAGAGGAAGGGCAGCTCATATAATAACTAGTGAATAGTCTCTGTGTTGTGCGGTCTGTGTGTGTTTTTGTTACGGGTGTTTGTTTTTTTTTTTTTGATGTAAGAAACATTCAGTTAGTCAATAATTGTGTACATTTTCTTTAATATACCAGTTGTTTATGTTTTATATGTAATATAAAACTTATTCACCTGAAGATGGTGACTTGGGAGTCACCAAAATTGTCGAAATTTATTGCAATTTTTGTAATAAAAATTTGTAACTTTGTTGTTAAGATTACATATTTACATGAAGTTTCCAACCCAGAATAAATACAATGATTAAATCCCAATGCGTACAGTTAATATAAAGATGTACCTTAAATTACACCATAGTTCTTAATGTTCTGGTTCATCCCACAACTCAGTTTCTCAGTGTTGTACCTTCCTTAAAATGATCATTCCTTATTTCCCACGGTGATTTAAGTGTTTAAGAGGAAAACTTTGTTGATCAAGCATAGCTCAAGACAGAAGTTGGGTAAATTTATTTATTCAATTTTACACATACATACATACATACACATATATATATATATATATATAGTCAAAAGGCGTTCTCAACACATAAGATTCTCGTATTGTGTATCACAAATGGAATAATCTTTGCGTTACATTAAGCCTCACTGTTCCCTTGGAAACAGTCAGCATCGTTGAAGTTTTTTCAGCCAATCAAAGCAAGTTCTTTCTAGTGGAATGAGCATCTTTCGAAGAATTTGCACTGTTTAGCAGCACTAATAATAAATATCAACATCACCAATAGTTAATTATTACTTACACAAGATAACACAAACTTTTCCACCAACTCACAGATATAGATAGCTTCTTCCAGAAATTTAAACAAAGTTCGGCATCCATCTTGTAACATGCACAAAGCTTAGACAGGAGATTACCAATCGTGAGCCCCCTTTGTTGCACCGATAATAATTACAATCGTGGCAAGAATAGCCTGCACAAGGAGCAGTGTTCTCGAGTGTTAGCTCTGTGGCAGCCAAAGAATTTTTCTTTTCCAGTATCTGGTATCCAGATTCCAGCAAACAAAAGCAATTTGCCAAGGAGTTGGCTAAACATTAGAAGACAATCTAATTAGTTGCCCAGTCCCCAGCACTCAAGGAGAAAGCATAACTCGAGTGCTGTCTGGAAGAAGAAGCCTCCATCCATGCAAACAAATTTATTGCTCATCTTCAAACTCTTAAAATCATGCTGAATTCTATAAAGACAATGCTAAGTATCATGTAATGCAAAAGCAATGCATATTGATACTTAGAGCCACTGAAAAACATATTCTTGCCCGAAATGCTAGAATCTTGAATCTTCCATCAACATATTGACACAAAACTCCAGAGGACATGACAAAACATATAAGCCGTTTTACCCAATGTTTCCATGGCCAACAATAGAACAGTCACAGTTTCTTATTAATAACCAATGGGTTAAATTCTCATTGATTATGTGAAAGATTTGCAACATATGTAGAAGGATAGAATAACATTATAGCACAAGAGCAGGTGAAAGGGATAGGTCCCTTACAACTGAGAACTGGTGTGGACAATTGTTTCTAATCAAGACTTCACTAAATATGGTGAATCTTAAAAACACTAAACTAGACTTTCATAGATTGAAGGGCAAGCCTTAGTATAATGGTAAGTCTGCTGAAACACATAAATGAAAATTTGTAACCACATCAAATGTCTATGCAAGCTTCAGAGCTCCAAGATAATAAGCATACTTGATAAGTCTGTTAAAACAAAACAAGAAGAAGAAGAAAAAGAAATGTCTACAGAATATAAGAAACACACTTCAGAACCTTTGATGTACAACCCAAACTGGCACTCCCAAACAACAAAATGTTTTTAATAACCAATCATTTACAAAATTCCTTCAGAACTTGATAGACAATAGCGAAGACAACAGTCAATAGATAATAACACCAACTAAAATGTGAGACAGAAAGCAATAGCACAGCAGAACATCCTGCAAATAAGAAAGAAATGACATGAAAAAGATACTCACAGCAATTGTACAGGCAATATATCCTGGTTTCTCTCGAGGATCTATCCTTGCACAAAGTAGAACAAATAACCCAAGATACCAAGGGATTGCTCCAAGAAAGAAACCAATTATAAACCTTCAAAATAGAAAAGTTCAGTTATTCGTGAAGAAACTGTCTGAATTTCCTCACTGCAGAATCATATAATCATGTCAATACAAGCAACAGAATGTAAAGTGGACTAACTTAAATACACCAAACATGACATAAAAAGATTAAAGAGCCACTAATTGGTGCCCTTGCAGGGAGACATGGTCAAAAAGCCCCAAATATGGACATCTAAACATAAAGAAAGGGACTAAGATTAAGAATTTTATTGAGATTGAACTTGGGAGTAAGAACACAACTTTGAAGATTTGCAATTATAGGGATTTAAAAGGTCTGAGATTGCAGATTTAGTGCCAAGGAAAAAAGAGGAAACTTAAGGGGCACACCAGCACACACACAAAAATGAAGAGAGAGAGAGATACAGAATTTGGGAAACATTGATTCATTGAATAATGGCTAAGGGATGCCCACTGGATGGAAGGAATTTGTTATTTAGTATTTACTTATCCATACATCCATCAGCCTACTAAATGTCCAAGGATTTGACTCATTTCAGGCAGTTACAAGGAAAGCTTAGCTGCAGACATGTTAGATCAAAAAGCAAAAGCGCTGATTTAGAAAAGTTGCTGACAGGAGAATTAATTGCTAATAGAGAAGCAAGCAAAAGAAAAAAAAAAAAAAAAAAGGAAAAAGCAAAAAGCACAAGCAGTTTATTTGACCGTCATTCACCATAGGCACAACATATACTCAACAGCAAATAGTAAAAATAGACTTCTCATCTTTAATTCCTATATATGTTAAAAAAAAAAAAAAAAAAAAGCAAGTTTGTCAGATTAGGGTCCTTCGATGCTTCAACGAGACAACTTAGTTGATCTACAGCATCCAGACTCCCAATAACCACATTTCTCTGTCTATCACTCTTTGTTTACTCATCCAAGAGCTCAAGTCCGTGAATACAATGGCTCTTACATCAATTATTTTCATCAGCAATGGTATCGCAACGGTGGTAATCCCATCAGATAAAGTAAATTGAAAGAAATGCACCGACAGATAAAATGGATGAAATTCGCACACACAGCAAGCCAAGGATCAATCTTTAATTCATTTTGTTGTTACTGATTAGGGTCAAAAAAGAACTTACAAGAACCAGCCAATACCAATACCACAGCAAGGAAGGCGACGTTGTCTCACAGGTCTTCCCTCAGCAACAGCATAACCTGAAACAAAACCAACTCATCAAGTCGTTGGCTCTTTAAATCAAGAAACATTTGGCAGCATAGATCAGAGGGGTCATCATTTTTTTTTATAACCTCTTGCAATTCATCTGAATAAATAAAAAAAAAAAACAGTGTTCGCAAACTTCAATAGAAATGAGAAATACGTGAAGTGGCTACCAAGGAGTTGGCTATTGTACTGTACCAGGAACAGTTTGATAGCCTTGAGCGTAGTAAGGAGGAGGAGGAGCGGAGGGCTCAGCAGTGGCTCCATGGGGAGGCGCCGGCTGTGGGAAGCCGATGACAGGCTGTTGGGGTGGTGGGGGGTAGTTGGCAACGCCTTGAAAAGTGCCATATTGGGGCGGTTGTTGCGGGGATTCGTGGGGGTGGTGGTGGCCGCTCACGACTGTTCCTCTGCTCTTTTGGTCTTCCTTGCTCATTTTCAACTGTTGGCCGGCCGGTCAAACGATGTGATCGATGATCTAAGAGTTGAGGGCTTTAACCACACCTCCCCCCCTCCCCCACCCCCCCCCCAAAAAAAAAAAAAAAAAAAAACAGATTGAAATTGAAGAAGTGAGAAAGGAGATTTGGATTGGATACGATCGGATCTAGCAATCAAAGGTTTCACTTGATTTGGCGTGCTTGTTGGTTGCATTTGGTCATAAAACCACCGGGCACCCCGAGATGGACCCCAATCTATCAAAATGATAATCTTTTATCAATCAAATTATTTAATAACACACTCCAAAAAATATATTTTTTTGATTAAAAAAATATTTTTTAATAAATTTATAAAACTTTTTAAATATTTAATATTATTCAATTTGAAATTTGAATCCCAACGATATATTAATTAAACTCATTTAAAGAATTTTAGATCATATACACATAATTATTACATGTCCTAATTATTTATCTACAATTAACCATTTAAATCTCATGCTATCCATTATACAAAATTATATTTAAAATTTTATATTACACGAATAACAATTTATATATGATATAAAAAGATTTTATATAAGTATTATTTTATTACTACAAAATTCTTCTATATTATATAAAATTTTATTTGCATGATACAAAATATTTTGTATGTAATATGATTATGAAAAAATTACACATTTACGAAGATTTTTCTTTCCATATAATAAATCTTATTTTCTTTAAAAATACAGTTTCTAAGAAAAAGAAAAGAAAAGCTTAAATTCAATGCCAGACGTTAGGGAGCTTGCAAGAAGAGAGAGAGAGACTGCTCTCGCCAACGAGGACCTTCCAAGGTGTGAGAGAAAACAATCTTGGCGCCTTAGTACTTTAAAAATAAAAAAGTACACACACATCTCTTTGATTTAGGATATGGTAATAAGTTGCATTTTCATTATTAAATATAAAAAGATGCATTTTAAGATTTAATCTCAACATTAAAAGTATAATTTATCTAATTTTTTTAAAAATATTTAAAATAATAAAAAAATATCATGATAGACGAAAACAAATCAAAATATTTTCAATATATTTATCTAAGAATAAATTTAAATATAATTGATAAAATTTTAAAATATAATTATTATCACTACAATTATATAAATAGACTTTTATTTAAGAAATTTAAAATGAATAAAATGATAATAAAAAAATATGAACAAAGAAAATTTTATATAATTTTTATTATTATTGTTTGGTCTCAATGAATTAGAGGGTATGGCTTGTTTTTATATATAAAATATTTAATATAATTTTTTTATTTCATTAACATATTTATTAAATTACATAATGAAAATAATTTTTTATTTTTATAAATCATATATAGA